>JAJOOH010005129.1:0-28050 GCA_029582605.1 Solanum gracilifrons
TGTTCTTGCTATTATGGGTAACTAAACTTCACAACTAGGGTTGTGGGATCCATGAGCGATTAACAAAGTATGAATAGTAAATAAGTAATTCTTGAATATTGTTTTGCATGCATTGATAATTCTTTCATTTAGAAGTCTTTTTAACGAGTGCACGTGTTAGAACTAACCTTGTTGCTACTTGCCGGACCAAGGAGGTAATCAACAAGAAAAGAATTATCAACATAGATTTTGTGTGATACTATCTAATAGGCTAGTGTCGATTGGTGCGAAGTAATCACTAAGTGAAACATCGATTATGATGTCTAATATGAGGTAAAGGTAAGGGTTAGTAAATTATACACACGTAGCCGGACCAAGGTGCGGGATGAAATTCTTTAGATGCCGGACCAAGGATTTAAAGATACCTAACTTATCACTTTGCATTTAATTCACTAGAAAATGATTGTTGCTATTAGGATTACTGAGTTATGAGCTTGTGGTGAACACGTATATCCTAGTTAATTTTCTCATCTTGATAACAACCAAAATTGACTTTTGTATACTGCTTACTTACTGAATTCTTACAATTTGTTTTACAAATTACCCCCTTTTTATTACTTGTTTCTAGAAGTACTTTGGCTAATTGAATATAATTGTTGGTTAAAGTAAAGTCTAAACCATTTTCCTCGTGGGATCGACCCCAACCTACAAGTTGGGTTCTTTACTTGATAACGATCACTTATACTTCTTTAAGAAGGTGTAATTTGAGCGTATCAAATTTTGGCGCCGCTGCCAGGAAATTTGGCTATTAGATTTATTTTAACTACATTATAGAACGTTAGTCAAATATTTTCTAATTTTACTTTTTGTTTTTGTTTTTGTTTTCGTCTCTCTCAGATTCCGACTCTAGTGTATGCCAAGTACACGGAGCCAAGGCGAACCACTTACTTCGTATGATCCAGAGTTGAACAGAACTTTGCGAAAAATTAATAATCAAGGAATTCCAGTTAATCCTATCGGATTAAATCTTGGTGAAGCAGTTGATTTACAACAGCCAAGAGTAGTTGGTGAGGAAAACCGGGATCTAGCTGAAAATCAATTGGGAGATGAAGTGAGGGTGCATGGTCCACCAGGCCCACGACAACATGACAACTATCGGGGAAACATCGGTATAGCAAACTCTGCTCGACCTATTGTCCTACCTCCTCTACCTCTAGGGCACACATTTGTGGTGACTAGTAGCTTGATGCAGATGCTTACAGCAAGGGGCTTATTCTCAGGATCACAATCGAAGGATCAACATGCTTACTTAGCCAAGCTAAGGGTGGTTTGCAAAAGCTGTGTAGGTAGACCAAACTTGGATATGGATGTCATTGGATTACGGGTGTTCCCTCTATCACTGACAGGCGATGTTGCAGTATAGTTCACTGAGCTTCCGTATAACTCAATATTCACATGGGACCAACTAGCAGAGGTGTTCCGAGAAAAGTACTATCCAGTGTCCAAGAAGCTCAATCACAAAGATTAGGTCAACAATTTTGTGGCATTACCTGGAGAGTCTGTGAGTAGCTCGTGGGAAAGATTCAGTGCCTTCGTATGAAGTGTCCCAAATCACCGTATTGATGATGAGTCACTGAAGGAATATTTCTATCGAGGCCAGCATGATAACAATAAAGCAGTACTTAACACTATTGTCGGAGGTTCATATGGTGATTGTACATATGCACATATTGCTGAAAAACTGGAGAGGATCTCTCGCAACAATAAAGTATGGAGCACTAGGAGGTCAGATACTGGGAGAAACACATTTGCCATTCATAATACAAATAACAATTCTACAGATGATATTCATGACGAGATAGCCCAGACGAGGACCGAGTAGGGGTTGGTATTGAAGCATGTGAGCGGAGGAGCATAAAAGGTAAATTCTATGAATTACTTAACTAGAACTCCACCACCAGTTGAAGAGTGTTACTATGAAGAGGATGATTATGCTGTGAATGATCAGACGGGGGGTTTCCGACCAAATGCCCAAGGATCCAACACGTAAAATTGGCGCCAAGGTCAAGGAAACCAAGGTCGGAACTATGTAAATTACAACCGAAAGGGTCACTATGTCTAGGATGGGAACTTCAATCGCGACAACAACTACAACAGGAACAACTATGGCAACAGAAATGATCGGGTTGGACCATATGTTCCCCCTCAAAATCGGGAATCTTGTTCTAGGGAAATTGGAGGCAATATGGCGCGTATTGAAGATATGATGCAGAAGATGATGAGAAGGTTTGATGCAACTGATGAGAATGTGAAGGAGATGAGAAGCGACTTGTCTCGTATTGGACAAAAGGTTGATGCCCATGCAGTGTCAATAAAGCACCTAGAGCAGCAGATGACCCAATTGTCTACTACAGTGAACCCACGTCAACCTGGTACCCTTCCTAGCAACACCATTCAGAATCCAAAGAATGACGGTCATTGTATGGCAGTTACTACTCGAGGGGGTAAGCAAACCATATTTCCACCTAGGCCGTCTGTTGTGGAAGTTGAGATTACAAAAGAAGATGATGTGATAGAGGTTACAGAAGACTCTGAGAATGCAACAGAGAAAGAAGCAGAGATATCTCAAAAAGTGGTCCCAATACCTAGACCTCTACCACCTTTTCCACAGAGGTTACTGAAGAAGACTGAAGATGGTAAATATCGCAGGTTTATTACTATGTTGAAGCAACTTTCTATCAATTTTCCTTTGATAGAAGGCTTGGAGCAAATTGCATGGGTATGTGATGTTTATGAAAGATATGGTGACAAAGAAAAGATCTGTGAGTTTTGAAGATGATGATAGATTGCAGCATTGTAGCGCTATTCCTACAAGATCTCTTGTGCAGAAGAAGGAAGACCCTGGTGCTTTCACGATCCCATGTACTATAGGGTTGTTACAATTTAGTAAGGCATTGTGTGATCTTGGTGCTAGCATCAATCTCATGCCCTTGTCTATTTACAAGAAGTTGGGTCTAGGGGACCCAAAGCCCACTGCAATGCGGTTACTAATTGCTGATCAAATTATGAAAAGGCCCATTGGTGTACTCCATGATGTGCTAGTGAAAGTGGAGTCTTCATTTTTCTGGCAGATTTTGTGATTCTTGACTGTGAGGTTGATTTTGAGGTTCCCATCATCCTTGGGAGAACATTTCTTGCCACAGGGCATGCGTTGGTTGATATGGAAAAGGGGCAGATGAAGTTCAGACTGAATAATGAAGAAGCAACTTTCAATATTTGTAGGTCCATGAAGCAGAGTGCTGAGCTCCAAATAGTATCTGCTATAACTTACAGAGTGGAGACTGGGACAGAAGTGCAAATTGAAGAGCGACTAGGTTTTGAGGCACTAGCAGCAGTTATTATGAATTTCGATAGTGATGGCATTGAAGAGTATGATGAGTTGGTATCCACACTCGATAGGTGTGAATACTGGCCCAAACCAAAGAAGTATGAACTAGACATAAAGAATCGCGAGTCCCTACCCGCAAGACCGTCTATTATGGAGTCACCGAAATTGGAGCTTAAGGCTCTACCACCACATTTGAGGTATGTATGCTTGGGCAAAAAGAATACTTTGCCGGTCATCATTGCGGCAAAATTGATAGCGGGACAAGTAGAGTTCTTGGTGACTGTGTTAAAAATGTTCAAGTGAGCTTTTGGGTGGACTGTTGCGGATATCATTGAGATTCTTCCTGGTATTTACTCTCACAAAATCCAACTCATGCCAGATCATAAGCCCAGTATCGAGCACCATAGAAGATTAAATCCACCCATGCAAGAGGTAGTTAAAAAGGAGATCATCAACTGGCTAGATGCGGGAGTTATTTATCCCATTTCAGACAGTAGTTGGGTGTGTCATGTGCAGTGTGTGCCTAAAAAAGGTGGTATGACTTTGGTTCCAAATGAAAGAAATGAGCTTGTTCCAATGAGGCCTGTTACTGGATCGAGAGTTTGTATGGATTACCGGAAGTTGAATGCGTTGACAGAAAAGGACCACTTTCCTATGCCATTCATGGACCAGATGTTGGATTGACTTGCAGGAAAGGGTTGGTATGGTTTTCTTGATGGGTATTCGGGCTACAATCAAATTTCTACAGCTCAAGAATACCAAGAGAAAACAACCTTCACTTGCCCATATGGGACTTTTGCTTTCAAACGGATGCCATTTGGGTTATGCAATGCTCCAGCTACCCTCCAGCGGTGTATGATGTCGATATTTTATGATATGGTGGAGGACACTATTGAAGTGTTCAGGGATGATTTTTCAGTTGTAGGTGATTCTGTTAATCGGTGTCTAGATCATTTTGCCGAGGTGCTTAAACGGTGTGAAGACTGCAACTTGGTGCTTAATTGGAAGCAGTGTCACTTCATGGTTAAAGAAGGTATAATGTTGGGTCATCAAATTTCAGAGAAAGGTATTGAGGTTGATGGAGCTAAAGTTGATGTAATAGAAAAGCTTCCGCCACCCATTTCAATAAAAGGTGTTATAAGTTTTGTTGGGCATGTAGGTTTTTATAGGAGATTCATCAAAGATTTATCAAAAATTGCACATCCATTGTGCAAGCTACTCGAGAAGGAGAGTAAGTTCTATTTTGATGATTCTTGTCTTAGAGCATTTGGAGAGCTGAAGGAGAAGTTGGTTAATGCACCGATCATTATTTCACCGGATTAGGGACAACCATTTGAGGTAATGTGCGATGCGAGTGGAGTGGCGCTTGGTGTAGTATTAGGTCAAAGGCGAGAGAAAATTCTTCACCCTATTTACCATGCTAGGAAAGCTCTAAATGTGGCCCAGAAGAATTATATTGTGACCGAACAAGAACTTCTTGCGGTGGTTTTTGCATTCGAGAAATTTTGATCCTACTTGATTGGTACTAAGGTCATAGTGCATACTTAACATTCTGCATTGAGGTATTTGATGGCGAAAAAGGATGCAAAACCAAGACTGATTAGATGGGTATTGTTGCTGCAAGAGTTTGATTTTGTGCTAAAAGATAGAAAGGGGACCGAAAATCAAGTTGCCAATCACTTGTCCAGATTAGAGGAAGAGGCTATGCTAAAGCTTGGAGATAGGGCTGAAATTAATGATACTTTTCTAGATGAACAGGTATTGGCTACTTCTCATGATTTGATTCATTGTTTCGCAGACTTTGCTAATTATTTGACAAGCGAAATTGTGCCCCCCAATTTGTCCTTTCACCAAAGGAAGAAGATTATGCATGATGTGAATAGAATTTTTTAGGATGAACCGTACTTGTATCGTAGTTGTGCTGATGGGATTATTTGTCGCTGTGTGCCCGAGGTTGAGATGTTGAGTGTACTTGAAGCATGCCATTCATCACCCGTTGGGGGGCATCATAGTGGTATTCGGACTGCACATAAGACTTTGCAATGTCGGTACTACTGGCCTACCATCCACCAAGATGCTCATGATTTCACCAAATCTTGTGATCGTTGCCAAAGAGAAGGAGGGATTTCAAAGAGGCAAGAGCTCCCAATTAATCCTATATTGGTGATAGAGTTGTTTGACGTATGGGGCATTGATTATATGGGTCCATTTGTGAGTTCATATGGGATGAAGTATATTATTTTTGACGTTGATTATGTATCGAAGTGGGTGGAAGCAGTTGCGCTCACCAACAATGAAGGTAAAAGTATCACCGCATTCTTGTAAAAGAATATCTTCTCCAGATTTGGTACACCGAGGGCTATTATTAGCGATGGAGGTTCTCACTTTTGTAATTAGTTGTTCAAGGTACTACTTCATAAATATGGTGTCCGTCACAATGTAGTCACTCCTTACCATCCACAGACTAGCGGTCAAGTTGAAGTATCCAACAGAGAGATCAAACAGATATTGGCAAAGACTGTGAATGCCAATAGAACGGAATTGTCAAGGAAGCTTGATGATGCTCTATGGGCATATCGCACTGCATACAAGACCCCCATAGGTATGTCTCCTTACCAACTTGTATATGGGATGTCTTGTCATTTACCAGTAGAGCTAGAGCATAAGGCTATGTGGGCAATGAAGAAGTTAAATTTGGATTGGGGCGCCGCATCTAATCAAAGGATTAATGACTTGAATATGCTTGATGAGTTTCGCCTGAAAGCTTATGAAAGTTCAGCCTTGTACAAAGAGAGGATGAAGAGGTATCATGATCAAAGAATTGAAAAGCGAAAATTTGTGATTGGTAATCTTGTGCTTCTATTCAACTCTAGGTTGCGCCTGTTTCAAGGCAAACTCAAGTCCAAATGGACCAGGCCATTTTTGCTCACAAAAGTCCTCCCTCATGAAGCGGTTGAGCTTGAAAATAGGGATGGAACAAGGTTAATGGTAAACGGGTAAGGATCAAGATCTATCTGGGAAATGCTGAAACTGTGCAAGTAGTGATTGAGGCCTACAATCTTGATGAAGTTTGAGTAATCAAGACACTGGCGTCGTGCCGCGACGTTAAATCAAGCGCTACTTGGGAGGCAACCCAAGATGTGTTATCTAGCCAACGACAGGGTTCTGTTTTTCATTTAGTATTTTTTTTCTATTTGTTTAATTGCTTCTTTGTATCAATTTAGGTAGGTTTCTTAGTGTGTTAGTTCTTAGTGTTGGCTAGAATTAGTATAGGGTCCATGTCTAAAATGTGTCTAGAAAATGTAAAAATAATAGGCTAATGTTTGCTACATATGCAAGTACACTATGAAAATTCATCAGAAAATGGTTGGGTGCAGAGCTCTACGGACCCCATCGATGGTCCGTCGATTCATCAACGGACCGTAAATGGTTTCCGTAGATCCCAGGTAAGCCTCTACATTTTTCTAAGTGTAAGAGTGATCGACGGTCCTTATCTACGGACCGTAGATCGACTCATGGACCGTAGACGGGGTCTCGTGAGTCCAAACCCTAAGGCCGTCTGACCAAACCTGGACCTCCTATTTAAAAAAAAAAAAAACAACCCTTGTTTAAACCATTCCACTTCCCTCTATTACTCCCAAAATTGTTTCCATCATCCCATAACCTCCCTAATTCACTCCATAACTCCCCCATAAGATCATACTTCCCATAATTCCCAAATTCCCTTCCATTTCAAATACAACTCATTGCATATTCTACAAGAATGCTCCGGTGTTTGGTTAGTAACGAAGAGTTGATTCCTTGGTCTTGCTAAGCTTAGTGTTGTCACGCAATCACCCCCACTCCTCGTTGCTTGTAAGGTAATAGACTTTCCCCTCACTTTGAATCTCGATTAATAGAACGAATATAGAAAGTCGGGAGTTGGGTCTTGACCTTGGGTAATTGTTAGATGAAATTGCATGATAAACTTGAAAATTACAATGACCTTGGAATGATAGATAGTGATTGTGTAGCTTTATTGCATGTGATCCTAAATCTATATGTTAGTTTCGACTTAGGGTTCCACCACTAGTCTAAATTGTTTGGTAAAATGATCAGTCGGAATCTTAAGAATGAAGAATTAACATAATTGAATGTTGAGATGCATGATAAGACTTCGTTAAAGTTGAAAAATAAGGCCAAATGTGTAGGCTCAGAAGTAAAGAATGGTTGAAACCTGGCACAGATGGCATCCACGATACCTGTCTACGGAACGTACATACATCTATGGACCGTAGATGAGGTTCGTGAGTGGATGCGCATGAAAAATTTCACCAAGTGTGAAACCACGAATGTGGACTACAGTCTGTAGTTCAATATACGGACCGTTGTGCACATCTGTGGTTTCCATCTGTAACCTATATTGTTGGCCCCCTGATCCACGGAAGAGTTCCACGGATCGTATATTATTCTACGGACCGTGGGTACCCTCCGTGGATGACCACTGTAGCATCTGTCTAAAAAAAAAAACTGACTTTGTTACTGTTCGTTTATAGTTCTCAACTTTTTCTTAGCATATTTATTTTTAGTCTTGGGCACTAATATCACTCCCGCAGGTACGATGGCACCCAAAAACATGGTCACCGTCTCAAAATGGGGCAATTTAAAATATGTTGCCCCTAGTTTCCGGTTAATCGATGAGGACACAGACACCGACACAGATCCAGCTTATGTTTCTCTCAACACTAGGACTTCTCGCACTGCACCTCGAGGCACCAGAGGCACCCCCCGGAAGGTGCTTCCCGATGTAGTCAGTGTCTCCCTGTCTGATGAGGAGCACACACTGATTGGATCACCAACTAGGGATGCTTCCAGTTCAGAGGGGTCTATGTCCGGATCTGAGTCTTCCTATGCTGCAGGGTCCAGTGCTAAATCAGCCACAGGATTTGGTGAGAATGACCAAGCAGCCTCGTCTGATGAGGCAACTAGCTCGGAGTCCATACCTGCAACACAGAATGATGACCCCACTCCAGTAGCTGGCGAGCTAAATAGGTGGTGTGTAGAAGGCCAATGGCAAATTTATCGGGATGCCAAGATGGTAAATGACAAACAGAAGGTAGCCCGACTAATTACAGAGGAGCGCAGAGTCCTCACGAGGAGCTTGCACGTTGTTCCAGACATTCACCGGCTGTTAAACCTTCTCAAGTTTGACTGGATGGCTCGAGACCCAGGGACGTATAACAAGGAGATTGTGCGGGAATTTTATGCTTCCTATGCTGCCACTCTCTGCGGTTCAATATCCAAGCGGTTAAAGCCCCTAGCTCAAGATCCTCTCACTTCCACGTTAGTTCGAGGTTGTCCGGTGGACATATCACCTGCCACGATCCGGCATTTTCTCTGTGGTCCCACCACGGGTCGTTCTTGGTCTGTCAACACCGCAGAGTTTGATTACAGATGGGATATTGTGAGGAGTGGCGCTTTCCAGAGGAATGCTGAGCAGCGAGAGGTTGTTCTACTATGGTTGGCCAGGTACATTGCTGCAGATGACGAGCGTGCGGAATGGGTCCCAGCTCCACGGTTGGGCATCTGGAAGGCCACATTAAATTTTGTGGCCATGTTCTTCTGGCTGCTGGTACCTAACAGAGTGTCACCTACAAAAGCTGACAATCAAGTCACTTGGGACAGAGCGGTCATGGTTGCGGCATTGGTAGCAGGAGTGGAGATTGACTTTGCCCGCATGCTGCTGGCAGAGATTCATGAGAGGGCATTCATGACCTCCACTATTTACCCCTTCCCATATCTAATTTTTTATTTGTGCAGGGACTCTTGAGTTTCGATCTGGCATTGTGACAAGTTAGTCCACCCTACAGGGGCATTGGACATCGGCCTTATTCTAGATGAGGCAAATGTGGCAGCACCTCGCAGAGAGCCTCAAGTTAAGGTACATCCCTTGGGTGCAGATCTTGCAGACACAGTGGGGCAGGCACATGGCGGTGACCTCAGCATCCCAGATCACACTGATACTGTCCCGGGCTCCTCATCTCAGGCAGTAAGCATGGCTCCTAGCTCTTACCGGTCCTACCACAGTTAGGAGCTACTGTTGTCCCATTGGCCAGAGTACAGAAGTTAGAGGCTCAGATGGCCACACTGCTGCATCACATCTAGCCGTGATTGCAAAAGTCGATAGCCGAGTCAAAGGATAGATTGGAACGTTAATAAGCATATTGATGCCTTTCAGTTGCGAGTCCTCGAGCGATCAGCCCCTGCCATAAATCTATATGTTTTGCAGGTTGACTTAGCCAGCCTCCAGACTGACGTTGATGCCATTTTTACCACCTTCAGTTGAGACTCAGGTTGCACCTACTGCACTGGCTGATAATACAGTGTTGGATACTTTATTTAGTGGGACCGCCGAGGAAGGACTTGCTCCGACACATGCCAAATGCAAGCGGTAGCGTTCTCATCGCACTAAGAAGGAGAAAGCTCAAAAGAGATAGTGTAGGCAGGAGAATGAGGCTAGGAGGGCTTCGATTGTGGACGAAGAGTTACGCCAGCAGAAGGTGCGTGAGAGAGTTGCAGGGGCATCGAGCTTTGCCCAAATTGTAGAGGTCCAGCCTGTTTTGAGGGACGTTGTGAGCAACACTGATTGTGCGGTGAGATATATAGAGGGCACTACTGAGGGTGCTATGATTGCAGATGTGGGCATTACTGAGGGTGCCCTCACTATTTTTCCAGCGGGCTCCGGGAAACCGGACTTCTTGCTTGGTGATGATTCGCCGGCGCTTTGCACCCCAATTTTTCTTCACCCAATCCATTTTCTTTTACTTTTTTTATATGCATTGGGGACAATCGCATCTATTTTGGTTGGGTGAAGTCTGCATAACCCAACTCATAAATCCTCTCTTGAGGTTTTCTTGCCTGTGTTTTTTTCCCCAAGAGACTGTTTAATTTCTATTGAACTGACATGTGTTAGGATCGTATGTGTAGAAGCATGAAAAAGAAAGAAGCATGATAGCTTATGAAAAATGATACCTGTCAGATTTTGTGATGTGTGCTAGAACTTGTGGACTACGATAAGTTAAATGTGTCGGCTCTGAGTATGACATAATCATGAACAAACTTGACGGCATGACTTAAGCTAAAACTTGAACTGGGTAATCGGATAATCTGATAATGAAACTATGTGCCAAGAGTGTGTGAGAATCGTTGAGTGTTCAAACAGTTTTTGTGCAAAAAAAAAAAAAAACTAGAACTTGTCCGGTTAGTCCTGCTAAGACAATTCAATTTAGCGGTTAGGAAGTGATCATAGGTCATTGTTCTGAAAAGTCCGCAAATTGCCTAAAAAAAGGATCTAACCAAATGAAATAAACGCTCCCTTTGATCCAAAAACATTGAGCCTAAAATTAAACCATTTCTTTCTAAATCCTGAACTCACTTTCTGATAATCTACTATGTTGGCCCCGGTCCCTCCTTGGACATGTGCACTTTGACTTAGGTCAAAAGCCTAAGTTGAGGGTGGCTAATGTACAAAGGAACTTCAATTTTGGGCCTGACCTGACATCGGGTATTGTGCACATCAACTAATGGAAAATAAATAAGTTGAGGGTGGCTATGAAAGAGGAAACTGAAAGAAAAATGGGTACGAAAAGAGTGATGTTGAAAGAAAATAAAAAAAAATAAAGGGATGTGACTTCTTGAAAGCTAAAAGAAAAATAAAATAAAAGTAAAAAGAGCTACAAAGTTTATAGTCACATACGTGGTTGAAGAAAATTAAGGGAATGAAAGTAAAACGATAGGATGACAAAAATAGAGTAAAAAGAGGTTCAAAGCCTAGTGTAATGTCAAGTAGGGCAGAAAGTCACTAAGCAATACCCAAATGTACCACACCTGACCCTGAGCCTAATTTACAAGCCAAAAAAGTCCTATAGTGATCCTATAGTCTATTTTGGAGAGTCTAAGCAGTTAAAATAAGGGCAAGCTTATGGCATTGAGCACTAACTGTATTTGAAATTACTTCTGAGCGTGAGTGTTGAATAAATCCTTGTTCCATGAATGCCATTCATTCTTGAAAAAAGGGGATTTCTTTTGAAGGAAGGGTAGTAGTTACATTGTCGGAAAGTTGGTACCATGGTGATAGTGAGAATGTGTATGTTGTGTGTCAGTTGGTCGATCTGTGTCATGGTGTGATCCACATGAATTAGCTTGACGAGTCCAAGAGAACGAATGTGCACCCGAAAAATGAGGGGGGTAGAGAACAATGTGATTGCTTAGGCTTGAAATGCTTGCCTCTATACAAGTGTCGTTTAGAGTTGTAGTGCGTCGTTTGAGGACAAACAACGAATTTAAGTTGAGGGTGATGATATACCGTGAGTTTACGGTATTTCTAATATATTTCACTTACAAGTTGTATGTGTCTAGGGCTTTTTTGTATTGATTTTTATATGTTTTTATCATATTTCGCAGGAAAGATGTTCAGGCGCGGAAGTATAGAGACAACTGAAAGAAATGCAGAAAAATGGTATTCACGGAGGTGATCTACGGACCGTAGGTCCATTGACAGTTCGTAAGTGATGACCGTAGATGAGCAAGCAAGATATGGAAGACAAATCAGGGAAATCTGACCAAGTGTGGAACCACAGTGGCCATTGACGATCCGTATATTTATACTGCGAGGGTTCCAGTACCTGATTTTTGAAGAATCTAAGTGTGGAGCTACGGACCGTAGATCGATCTACGGTCCGTACTACAAGTCCGTCGTTTGCTTCAGAGAAGCAGATTGTTGGAAGCTGAAATATTTTCTAAGTCCTGTCTGACGTAAGGGACTTATGGACCGTAGATCCATTGACGACCCGTAAGTCAGTCTCGTGGAATGAAGACGCGTGCCTGAACAAACTTTCCTTAATTTCTTTCCCTTTAAATTTAGATTTTTATTTTCTATAAATAGGGCATCTAAACCTCGTTTTTGGGGGCCAGATATTATTATTCTAGTTTTACTTGGTGACTTAGGAGATTATGTTGCAACCCTAGCAATTATTGATTTCTTAAGTTCGTTTTGTTGATTTTGGCTTCGCAATTCAAGTTGAATTTCTTGGTTTATTATTCTCTTTACGTCAGTTCATGATTTCTTCATCTAACATTATGAATTGTGTTCTTGCTATTATGGGTAACTAAACTTCACAACTAGGGTTGTGGGATCCATGAGCGATTAACAAAGTATTAATAGTAAATAAGTAATTCTTGAATAGTGTTTTTCATGCATTGATAATTCTTTCGTTTAGAAGTCTTTTTAACGAGTGCACGTGTTAGAACTCACCTTGTTGCTACTTGCCGGACCAAGGAGGTAATCAACAAGAAAAGAATTATCAATATAGATTTAGTGTGATACTATCTAATAGGCTAGTGTCGATTGGTGCGAAGTAATCACTAAGCCAAACATCGATTATGATGTCTAATATGAGCTACAGGTAAGGGTTAGTAATTATACACACGTAGCCGGACCAAGGTGCGGGGTGAAATTCTTTAGATGCCGGACCAAGGATTTAGAGATACCTAACTTATCACTTTGCATGTAATTCACTAGAAAAAGATTGTTGTTATTAGGATTACTGAGTTATGAGCTTGTGGTGAACACGTATACCTTTAATTTTCTCATCTTGATAACAACCGAAATTGACATTTGTTTACAGCTTACTTACTAAATTCTTACAATTTGTTTTACAAATTCCCCACTTTTTATTACTTGTTTGTGGAAGTACTTTGGCTAATTGAATATAATTGTTGGTTAAAGTAAAGTCTAAACCATTTTCCTCGTGGGATCGACCCCAACCTCCAAGTTGGGTTCTTTACTTGATAACAATCGCTTATACTTCTTTAGGGAGGTGTAATTTGAGCGTATCAAAGATTAGCTTCGATTTGCATTAAATCCACTGGCTAATATCCTATGTGGGCACATAGTTATGGGATAGGAAGATGTTCATTGGAACCCTAGACAAACGTTGGGAGAGTTTCCATCTTACCATATTCACTCGGTGCTTAGCCGATATTTCCATAGAGCATTTCATTCACATTTATTGTACTTGAGAGGGCTCCTAACATTGGGCCTACCGATCCAAAGTACATTACACAAGAATGGAAACCACTAATATATCTACCGTTTCAATGTACATTTAAGGATAGCTCGTTGACTTTCCAAGAAGGGCCACCAATATTAGGTCTACCGATACAAGGTTTATCATTTCACACATGAAAGGGTCACCAACATTAGGTCTACCGATTCAAGGTTCATCATTTCACACATGAAAGGACCACCAACATTAGGTATACCGATTCAAGGTTTTACATTCACATCGAGTTCTAGACTCATCATGAAGGGCCACCACATCTAGGTCTTCCGATTCAAGACATAGCCTAAAATACATCATTAGCCATTTATAGAAGGCTACCAACACTAGGTCTACCGACTTGATACATTCATTCATTTTTTCAAGAAAAGGCTACCAATACTAGGTCTGCCAATTCTAGATCATCAACACATTCATTAGTCATTTATGAAAGGGCTACCAACAATAGGCCTACCTATTCATGATCATTAAGACATTAATTCAAGATACATTCATTATTCAAGAGGAGGATGCCTAAGCCTACCAAGTCAAGATACTTTATTCATGATGAGATTTATCAAAACAAGAAGAGGATGCCTTAGCCTACCAATTCAAGAGATCACATTCTACATAGCTTTCATTTATCAAGAAGAGGGCACCTAAGTCTACCAATTCAAGATATACAACATTACATTATAGAACCCTTCACATTCTATCATCAACATTCATGAGTGTTAATAAAGAGATAACATTCACTCCTAACACAATTAGTTTCTAAACATGATCATCATTCTATCATTGAAATCACATGGAAATCCTTTACATTATACATTCACATATACAATATCATGAAAATACTTCAATTCCTCAAACTATGCCATCAAGGCCATGAGCACATTGGACATAGTAAGTAAACGCATCCACCTTTCAAGTGGATCAACAATTCAAAAACAATTCTACTTTAACATGAAACTAGGTCAAACTTTCCCTTTCAAGGCTATATTCACAAACCCTCAATTAACTAACAATTCACCATAATTAGGCATAGATGCTGATACAATTCAGTAATCTAAATCAATCTAAGCATAAATCCATCAACACTCATTCTTAATCATCAAACCCACTTTATAAGGTAAAGTTTAGGGATTGGGAGAAATCCTGGGTTCATAGCGTAAAATGATCTTAAATCATCAATTAAACATTAATATAATCATAATTTATCATTTGAAAATGTTTGATGCAAGAAATCATGAGACTTAGTAAAGCCTAGGGTTTTTCATGAACTTGGAGTCACTTTGAAACTTCTTTGAAATTGACTCTAGGGTGAAAGATAACCCTAGATGCAGGATCACCAAACCTTGCTACTGATTCCCCAAGAAAATTGAAGAAGAAACACCTTGAAATCCCCAACCCTAGCTTGATCTTGAACTTGAATTCCAATGGAGTTTCTAGAGAAAAGATATTTTGGGAGAGAGGGTTTTTATTTGAGAGATGAAATCTAAATGTGTGTTTTAATATTTTAATACTCTTAAAATATCTTAAAACACTTAAAATAACCGTCCATACATTAATTAGGACTTAGGATTAATTTACTAATTTAGCCCTAGCTAGGCCGTGACTTAGCAAACAGAGGCCCCATTGACGGGTCCCCATCCACGGACCGTGGATGGGTTAACGGACCGTACTGGTCATCTTTCAATGGTGGTTGTGGCTTTCTTTGGGACCGCTTGACCTACATAGGTCATCCACGGGTGTGGATGGACCTACATGGCGTGGACCCCTATCTTAGGTTACCAATCTTTGGCCAACAAACTTCATTTGGAGCAGCCTTGGGGTTAGACTTAGGGTCCTCCTCAAGGACCCCCAATGGTGGTCCAAAGGGAGTGATATATTGACGTTTAACCCCTAAACCCTTCAACCTTGACTAGGGACAACCTTAAACAACTTCAAAACTCAAGAGAAACAAAAACGCACACACATTAGGCTCGAGTTTCAGTAGTTCATATATAAGGTCGTTACATTATCCCCCACTTTGGAACTTGCGTCCTGGAATGACACTTTAAACACATTAAGGGGTAAGGACTCAAGACTAGTAGCCCACAATCATGCATGCAACATCAATATAAATTCATAAACATAGGAGGAAACACTAACTCGACATCAAAAGGCTCAAGGCAAACAAGAAGTAGGAACTACATCTACAAACTCATTATGCACTAAAACATCGCATTTTTTATTTCATTGGAGGAACTTCCTTCTCCAAATCACATCATGCTCATCATAAAATCATTAAGCACATTATGCAATTTCACTCAAAAGCACATTTAGTCAAGTTCCTCATAACAACAAATTTAGGCATATTCAACATTTAACCTCATGAAGCATGTAAGTAACTTATACTAAATGAACATTAACATGAGGAACAATAAGTCATGAAAACTCATTTCCTAATTTAAATAAGAATTCAACTAGAACATGCATAATATAAGGAGATCATTGAAAGACAATGACACACATGACTCCAAAAACATGAAACGTGCCACAAAGGAACTGTTTGTATTGGCTTGATTAGGCACATAAAAGAAAGAGGTAAGGATATCGGAACTCTCAATAACCTTACTACAAAACATACAATCTGATGCTTATCGTGACCAACATCACTAACGTATGGTATGAGTGTCTACGATCATCGATAGTATAGTAACCCAACTAAAGTTTAGAGTCGCGTCCCAAGGGAGTGGTTTCGAGAAATAATAGAAAAATAAAATTAAGCTCTAAATAGTCGTAGCTAAAGATATTAATGAGTAAAAACATAGTAAATAAAAGGGGGTGACACAAAAGTGTCAAATAACAATTTGGGGTTTTTGTCACAATTAGTAAAAATAGCAAAAATTAACAAGAAAATCAAGTATGGGGAAATGTTCTTGGGGTGTGACCGCATTAGAAGTTGAGTTAAGTAGCTGGGTACATGTTTTTGAAAGGAAATTTGTAAGATAATAGTGACTAGGTTAAGAATTAAATGGAAATATATTCCCTCTCGGGCAACTTACCACGTTACGAATGCGTTCCTCTCATACATCCATTTGTCGCATGAAGACCAGCCTACGCCTTACCCCACTCACTCTCTCGAGCTAAGTGTTAGAATATGGGACTAGGGCTCAGTTTCCCGGGGTGAACCTCATGTCGACCCACTCCTTAGGCCGTCAGTCTAGTGGTCTAGGTTTCATGACCTTCCTCTCGGGCAAGCTAAAGACCCATGGGTAGCTTTGTATTTGCAACTACAAAACCTTTAGATTAAACCATAATCACTAGGTGAGATCACCATTAAACTACATCTAACCTATCAGCAAGCAAGATCCAACAATAATATCGACACATATTTGATAAATCACACCCCAAGAATGGGGATTTTTAGCCACACATCAAGAAATAACAAAATACACCTATAATGATAGTAAAATAAAATGGGTATAAGAAATTAAACAATGATTTAGGCAAAGGAAGAAGAATAGAGAAGACACATTTCCAACTTGGGGAAGATGAAATCCTTCTTTCTTCAAGTCTCCCAAAAACCCTCTCCAAACTTGAGAGAAAAATATCCAAAAAGTACTATTCTATTCTGGAAATTAAAATAAAAGTTCGACTCCTGTAAAAAATTAATAACAAGTGTAAAAAATTAATAACAAGTTTAGTATTTATAGACTTCAGAAAAAAGTGATGGCGGATCTTTCAGCGAAGTTAGTCGATGCCACCAAATGACTCGGCGACTCGCCCTTCTTCTGTTTCATTGCCGTTTCAAGCCTGGCTTCAGTATCTTCACGTTCTGGACCATTGAGTGGTATAGTACTACTTCGGGGAACTATTCGGTGAAGCGTCGACTGCTCCTTTCATTGGCTTTTTTATCCTTCTTCTTCAGGTCTTCGCGTACTAGTACAAAGGGGGAGTAAATCCCTTTGGTGAATCGCCAAGTGTGCTTGGCGATGCTCGGGCTTCAACTTTTTCATTCTTTTCAGCCTCTTTGTTCCTTTTTTTGCCTAAGTGTCCATGGTTTCACTAAAACTTCAAATACCTGAAACTTAAGAGTTTTCATCAGATATTTAGACAAAATAAACATTTGAGGACACTATTCTTATCAAAATAAAGCCGTAAATGAGTCCAATTTGTGGACTCAGCACTATCCCCCACTTAGGATTAAACCTAACTAAGGTCAACATGAACCCAACAAAGGAACCTTAACAAGACATTCATTACTTACAAGAAACCATCAACATACCGGTGCTTTTAATCTAGGAAGGTTCTCATGAAGCAACTCTTGCTCACAATCAACCTTACCACATTACTCAAGATTTCATATGAGTCTAGGACACCAGTATAAACTCCTCACACTCACTGGACCTTTTAAGATTATAATATCAATCAAGCCTAACTCATGAACATCAAGGACACTCAAAGATCTTACCATATAGGCACATTATTCCCCCTCCCCCCACTTGGGAGTAAGCCTATACCAACTCTTTCTAAGTTCACTTCTCTCCATTCTAAGGTCGGAGCAAGACATCACTAAACCCTTCATACTCATCACACCTAGGCATATCTAAGATACCACATCTGACTAACTCTTTCAACATACTTAAAAACTCATCATAACATTCTACCAACATAAGAAATAACTATAAATCAACCCATTCATACTAAGGTCAACATCACAATATTTCATCTCACATCTACCAAGTCACATAGCCATAGGTGCCATCACAACTAACCTTTTCTCTCCTCAACCCTTCTAGCATACTTCTTTCAAGTGGTCATACTCTAAAGACCATCACATAAGGAATAAGGGAAAGACATTATGGAGTTAAACTCTATGACACAACTTGAAGAATGAAGAAGTGAAACTTTCTTAACAACCAATAGTCTTCTATTCATAATGTGGCGTGCTACACATTATGAACAAGACTCTACTAGATGTGGTTTAAGACAACCTAAGAGAATTCCAAAACCTTGTGCTCTGATACCATGTTTGTCACGACCTGAGAGCACCCCCTAGTCGTAACAGTTCATACTCGACCCCAAAGGGGTCTAATACAAGCCTCATAGCATTCTTGAACATAAGAAGATAGGAAAATAGAGAGGAATTAAAAATATTCCTTTACAAGCTAAAAGACTTTCATTAAAAGCAAGCGGAATACTTTCTAGACATCGTACACTATGTCTCAAACCATCTAATACATTGAATACTACATTGGGACTTAGCCCATACAAAAGTTTTAACAAAACTAAAGACTTAAAAGGAATATAATGGGTTTTGTCCTTGAAACTATAAGGACTCACCAATTCTTCATCTTCAAGCACCATAGAAACCTATCCATCAAGCATAGAACACCAACATCTCCAAAGCCTACACTTTGCAAAACAGGGAAAAGAAGGGGGTTAGCACATTAGATGTACTAAGTGTGGTGTCCACGCAAAAACATACTTTTAAAGGGATATTTGAGTTGAAAGTAATGCTTTTATGCTATTTTTTAAAAACTTCATGAACATTGATACAAGAGGCTTAATAGAAGTCACAACCAACAAACAAAGTCACATAATTCACATTTGAACAAGATCACATATGAACCTTTACGTTCACCTTGTGCCCCACCTCAAGTAATCCTGAAGCTATATCTTGTGCAACGTATGGATAGCATCCCATACCACCATCCACACTAAGGTACCACCTTAAGGTCACCATAAATGAACTTACCGTTCATCCTCTCCACCTTTACACAATAAAGCATTCAAGAGACATAAACATTACATGAATTACATCATCACATTAAGACCAACATCTAAGACAACTCTAAGTCATACTTGTGCAATGTGCAAGTAGCATCCCATACTACTACTCACACTAAGTACTCCTTTGAAGACACCATAGACAAAGAACATCCATATACAATAAGCCATGACAAGGAAGTAACTCATAATATAATCCAAGTATAGAATGTATCTTTACATTTAAGCATATAAGAGTCAACATTACTCAATAACATCATTTAGAGGACTTTCATTCATTAGACATTAGATCAATATTCTGCTTAACTTCTTCCTAGAAGGACATTCAAACAATAGTCATTAAGAGTTATAGAACTCACTATGACGCTATCAAAGCCTACTCGTGCATTGCATGCATAACATCCCATACTACTTCCCACACTTTGTAGAACTCATCAAAAAACCATAATGCACATCTCACATAATGGGAATAAGCATTTAACCAACATAGACCATGCAAGCTAGACATGGAATCTGGTGCTCTACCCCCACACCGAAAAAAGGTGGTCTTCTTGCCTAAGGAAAACCTGTAAGATTAGTTTGGATTTGCATTGAATCCAATAGCCAATATCTTATGTGGACACATAGTTATGGGATATGAAGATGTTCATTGGAACCATAGCCTAACGTTGGGAGAGTTTACCATAACCACTGGGTGCTTAGCCTACATTCCCATAGAGTATTTCATTCACATTTATTGTACTTTAGAGGGCCCCTAACATTGGGTCAACCGACCCAATGTAAATTACACAAGAAGGGCCACCAGAATTAGGTCTACCATTTCAAGGTACATTTAAGGATAGCTCATCGACTTTCCAAGAAAGGCCACAAACATTACGTCTACCGATACAAGGTTTGTCATTTCACACATGAAAGGGGCACCAATATTAGGTCCACCGATACAAGGTTCATGATTTCACACATGAAAGGGCCACCAACATTAGGTCTACCGATTCACGATTCATCATTACACACATGAAAGGGCCACAAACATTACGTCTATCGATTCAAGGTTCTACATGCACATTGGGTTCTAGAATTATTATGAAGGTCCATCAAATCTAGGTCTACTGGTTCAAAACATAGCCTAAAATACCTCATTAGTTATTTATAGATGGTACCAATAGTAGGTCTACCGACTCAAGACATTCATTCATTCAGTTAAGGAAAGGCTACCAACACTAGGTCTACCAATTCTAGATCATCAATACATTTATTAGTCATTTATTAAAGGGCTACCAACACTAGGCCTACCGATTCATGATAATTAACACATTAAGTCAAGATACATTCATTATTTGAGAGGAGGATACCTAAGCCTACCAAGTCAAGATACTTCATTCATGATCACATTCATCAAAAAAAGAAAATGATGCCTTATCCTATCAATTCAAGAGATCACATTCTACATAGCTTTCATTTATCAAGAAGAGGGTACCTAAGTCTACCAATTCAAGATATACAACATTACATTATAGAACCCTTCACATTCCATAATCAACATTCATGAATGTTAATAGAGAGATAACATTCAATCCTAACACAATTAGCTTCTAAACATGATCATAATTCTATCATTGAAACCACATGGAAATCATTCACATGATACATTCACATATACAATATCATGAAAATACTTCAATTCCTCAAACTATACCTTCAAGGTCATGAGCACAATGTACATAGTAAGTGAACACCTCCACCTTTCAAGTGGATCAACAATTCAAAAACAATTCTACTTTAATATGAAACTAGGTCAAAATTTCCCTTTGAAGGCTATGATCATAAACCCTCAATTCACCAAAAATTCACCATAATTAGGCATAAAGGATGATACAATTTAGAAATCTCAATCAATCTAAGCATAAATCCATCAACATTCATTCATATTCATCAAACCCACTTTATAAGGTGAAAGTTAGAGATTAAGAGAAATCGTATGTTCATAGAGTAAAATTATATTAATTCATAAATTAAACATCAATATAATCATAATTTATTATTTGAAAACATTTGATGCAAGAACCCATGAGATTGAGTAAAATCTAGGATTTTTTATGAACTTGAAATCACTTTAAAACTTCTTTGAATTCGACTCTAGGGTGAAAGCTAACCCTAGATGAAGGATCACCATACATTGCTATTGATTCCCCACGAAAATTGAAGAAGAAACACCTTGAAATCAAAAACCCTAGCTTGATCTTGACCTTGATCTCCAATAAAATTTCTAGAGAGAAAATGTTTTGGGAGAGAAGGTTTTGATTTGAGAGATGAGATCAAAATGAGTGTTTTAATGTTTAATACTCTTAGAATACCTTAAAACAATTAAAATAACCATCCATACATTAATGAGGACTTTGGTTGAATTTACTAATTCACCCCTAGCTAGACCGCGACTTGACAACAAACAGAGGCCCCATTGACGGACCCCCATCCACGGACCGTAGATGGGTTGACAGACCGTAATGGTCATCCATCAATGGTTGTGTGGCTTTGTTTGGGACCCCTTGACCTATGTAGTCCATCCACAAGGCGTGTATGGATCTACGGGGCATTGACCTCTCTCGTAGGTCACCAAACTTTAGCTAACAAACTTCATTTGGTTAGGCTTGGGGTTAGACTTAGGGTCCTCCTAAAGGACCCCTAGGGTCTTCCAAGGGAAGTCGTACCTTGACGTTTAACCACTAAACCTTTCAACCTTGACTCAGTACAACATTAAACCACTTCAAAACGCAGGACAAACACAAACAAATACACTTTAGGCTCTAGTTTCACTACTTTGTTTTTAGGGTCGTTACAGATACACCGATCATAAACCTACTCATCTCATCTCTAAGGTTGAATACCAAGGATGGAGCATACATAAAAAATAGGGTAAACATCAAATAGTACCTTTCCTCATTCATGTTACCTTGCCTAATGTTTATAAACTCCTCAACCTAACACTTCATTTTCTCCAGGGGAAAGTACCTTCCTAGGAATGCTTCTTTGAACTCTTCCCATTCTATAGGACTCGCTTCTAAAGGCCTATTGCTTTTACATTGGGTGAACCACAGTTGGGCCACATCTTTCCATTGATAGGAAGCCAACTCCGCTTTCTTTCTAGAAGATACCTCCATAGCATTGACTATCTTATATACTTCATCGAAGATTTCTTCGGGATCCTCTCCCACTTTAGAGCCAAGAAATATCGGAGGATTCAACCTCACAAAGTCTCTAAACCTTTAGGCCATGGTACTCTCATTAGCATTCACCCTAGGCCCCACATCCCGATTGACTTGGGTCGTCATGCCTTGGGCTATGGTTAGAAAAGCTGACCTAATCTCTACATTGGTCATGGCTGGGGGATCCACCGGAATTTGGTTTTCTTGAGGAACTTGGTCACCTTGCAGAGGAACTCCCTCATTCACGGTCTCCTCTTCCACTCTCCTTGAGGTAGTCCTTCTCGTATTCATATCCTATAAATACAAGAAAAGGGTTATGAAAAGGACATCTATAGAGCTAAACTCTAAGGCAAGAGATTACCTTCAACATAGTTTTTATTTATCAAGAAGAGGGCTCCTAAGCCTACCAATCCAAGATACAACATTACATTATAGAAGCCCTTCACATTATATCATCATCATTCATAAGTGTTAATTGAGAGATAACACTCAATCCTAACACCATTAGCTTCTAAACATGATCATGACTCATTCATTTAGATCACACACATGATTCACATCATAATTATACATTAACCTCCACATGTAGGGTACAAGGAATATATCCATCAATTCAATACCATACATAGTAAGTAAACACCTCCACCTTTCAAGTGGATCAATAAATCTAGCACAATTCTACTTCATCATGCAATTAGGTCATAACTTGCCCTTTCAAGGCCATGAATTCACTTTCACCAAAAACATCTTTCATTAATACAATTAGGCATGAATAGTGATACAATTCAACAATCTAAATCAATTTAGGTATAATCCAACAACATTAACTCATGATCAACAAACCCACTTCATAAAGGCACAATTTAAAAATTGAGAGAATTCATGGGTTCATAGAGTATTTTCATCATAAATCATCAATTAAACACCAATATCATGGAGCTCACTTTAAGTGAGGGTTATTTTGGGAAATTCTGGTTTAATAACTATCAAAGTGAATTCGTTTTGGGTAAGTTTTTGGTCACTATATAAGTCATTTTTAAGTCAAATTCATCCAAACTAATTCATTCTTTCCAAACACCCAAATAATTCACAAAGTTCATCTCCTCACAAAAAATTCGCTCTCTAGAATATCAAGGAAGAAGAAGAAGGAAGAAGGTGAAGCTAGGGTTCAAGAAACAAGTTCTTCTTATCAAATTATTTAAGATTCATTGTTATGGTATGGTATCTCTTCAGCTATGGATACAGTTCATCCATGGAGTCCCTTTAAAACCCCAATTTCAAAGATAGAAATTCCCAAAAATCTAGGGTTTGTCTCCAAGTCATGAGTTCCTTTCAAAATATGATTATAATGTTTGAATTAGTTTATATTATTATTGAATTGATTATTTATTAGGCTTTTTATGTTTAACTCCCCTAGAACCCACGAAACCCCCATATTACCCAATTATGGTCTCGTGATGTGGATTTGTTGATTATAGAAGAATACTATGGGATTATGATTGTGATAGTTGGGTTACTTGAATTATGTTATTATCTATGTCTAATGTAGTATTTCTAGATGTATTGATCGAAATAAGATCTTTGATCCTTGAAGGAAAAAGTACGAGAATTATGCATGATTTATGAAGTTTAGTATATTCTTTAAGAACACATTGAGAGTAAAGTGAATATGATTATGATCTAGTTGTTGTGTTGTTGAAAGTTTATCCTCATATACACACCTATGTATGAATATGATATGATTTGAAAGGTTTTCTCACAATATGATGATTCTAAGGTTGAAAGGCGATTCTTACCTATTGAATCTATGAGCCATAGTATGAGTTATGTTGGATTGAGTGTCAAGACACCCGTCCATGAGTATGAACTTAAGTCAAGACATAATACGAATTCCATGGGTATTAATGTTTAGCAGCGAGTTGATAGTGATATTAGATGGAAACCCTCACGATAGTAGAGCCCGGATTTCTAGGAGCGATCTCTTGGGATAGAAGCCCTCGCGATAGTAGAGGCTGGGTTTTCTAGTAGCAATCCCCTTGTCCCATAAACTATATGCCCTTATAGGTCTTTAGCTAGTGGAGTCACCTAAGTTAAGAGTATGGTTCTACCTTAGGCATTTAGGAAAACCCCTTTTCTATGTCGGGTAGACACCGGATTCCATGTTAAGCTCACATGGTCTATGTCCATTAATGTTTATCCCACGATGACAGTATGGACAATAATATGAGTTAGGATCAATAGTTACTAAAGAAGATTTACTTAGTATGGGTGGGATTATGGGATCTTATTCTGTCATTTCACAAGTAGGCTTTGAGGGTACTTATGGTATGGTTCTCTTACGCTATAATGATATATGTAATGAATATACTTATGACTTATGCTTTTCCATTGTCTTCAAAATGATTCTTTAACTTAGTAAATTGCATGCATTCAACTAAAATGCCCTTTTTAGCATGTTTACATGATTTTATGCATGGCTATTATACTTAGTGCATTAACCCATATTCCTACATTTTCCCCTAAGTGTATGGTCCGGTTCTCAAGGTGGTCATCATTAGGGGTAAATCTTGGAATTGATCTTTTTTCCAAACTTGTTGGTGAGTCCTCATGATTCGAGGATGAATGTGTTCATTTAGTAGTTTCTTTCTTTGTATTCCATTTTTGAACTAAGTTGTATGCATTTTAAAATTTGGCTATATTGAGACAGGTCTAGACTTCCGCTTTGCTTTTATGGAAATCCTTTTTAAGACTTGAAATGTGTTTTCTTCTTAATGTTCTAATGATATACGTTATGATATTCTAAGTGGCTTACATGGTTCCCTTCGGGGTATTATGTGCCTTGTTAATTATAGGGGTTACCCCTGGGTCATGAATTACTTGTTAATCAAAACACGAGGTTTAGAATGATTCTAGGATGATGTCTCATAATCCACGTCTAGTAGATATTTATTCATTAGCGTGAAGAGTGCCACATTGCTACAAGATGATTAGGAAACTACACTTCTTTCATTACTCTCAAGTCATGCCTTAGAGTTTAACTCTATAAAGTTTGTGTCCTAATCCTTTTCTTGTGTCTTCTAGATATGAATACATGAAGGACTAACGCAACAAGAATGGAGGGTGACAGTGTGAATGAAGAAGCTCCTCAAGCTAATCATGCTCTGTTTAATCTTTCGGCTATGTCGGATGTGGAGGTTAGGTCGGCTTTTCAAATGTTGGCACAAGCTATGACTACTCAAGCTCAAGTTGTGACGGCTCAGGTCAATAGATATTTTCTGACTGATGTGAACCCTAATGTGAATTGGATTGCTTCAAGGGTTAGGAATTTTGCAAGAATGAACCCTCCCAAACTTCATGGCTCGAAAGTCGAAGAGTTCCATGACCCAGGGGTACACCCTATATGTAACGCGACGTACTTGACCCTGAATGGTGTCTCATACAAGCCCTTAGCATATCATAACATCAGATATAGGAAATTATTCGGAATATAAGAACTTTTACCAATACAATCAAAGTTTTTTATATAAGTAAGCGGATGTCTAATTTGTCTCATTTAGCAATCTAATACAATTTTTTGAATAAAAAATAGGGTCACTGCCCTTTCAACAAAATTTGCAAATAAAATGACTAGACAGAAAGTGCTAATGACTCATAAATCCTCAAATCTTGATGACTCAACACAAGCTAGAATAATAGTCGATCAAGCTTGAACCAATACAAGATAACTTCAAGAACTGGAACTACACTTTGTGAAAAATGTTGAAAATATGTGTTACTACAAAAATGCACTAATTATGATAGTCATGCACAAAAACCATGAAAACATGCTAAAAAGGACATTTTAGTTGTAAAGTATGCATTTACCATGTTTGGGAATCATCATGCACTTTTAGTATAAAAGCATAAGTCACATGCATAATCAACATATAAATCATAATAGCATAATAGAACCATATCATAAGTAAACCTAAGTTATAATTTTGCAATGCATCGATAGAGATCACATAATCCCGTGTATACTAAGTACTAGTTTTAGGCCACCATAATCATACTTACCATTTTTTATCCCATCCTTTGTTCATAGTCATAGACAAGAAATATTGGCATTTAATAAATCATATCATGGAAAGTAACTCATAGCAACAATCCAAGTTAAACATTCATCATTACAATTAGCCTTCATATCAACATACTTAGTAACATCATCATAAGCACAATTATTTCATAAGTCATTTTAATATCTGAGGGACACACCGTAACTACTCTAAAACCTAGTTGTGTAATGCATAGATGAAGTCCCATACCCCCACTCACAGTTCATAGAGCTTCTTGAGTAGCCATAGTACATAACTCACATTCTTGTTCATAGTGGAAATAAGTCTTAACCGACATAGACCATGAGAGCAAATCATGGTATTCTGTGTCATGTTCCTCACCGAAAAGAGTTGGTATACTTGCCTAAGGTAGAACCGATAATATTTTACCTTAGGTGGATCCACTAGCCAATAACCTATGTTTGCACATAGTTATGGGATAGGGAGATTGTTACTAGAAACCCCAATTTTTCTTAACGAGGGAGCTTCCATCTCATGAGATTACTTTTAGAAATTTGGTTTACTTAACGGGAGAGCCTCTATCTCATGTTCAATATCCAGTCAGTGCTAAGCATAATTCCCACGGGGTAGTTAATTTTCTATTAACATCATTACACATGAAAGGGATGCCATTGTCCTACCATTTCAAGGTAACATCATTAGGATATGTCATTGAATTCGCATGAAAAGGGTACCATTGGTCTACCGATTCAAGGTTCATCATTATAATAGTTCATTGGCTCCTCTCGAAAGGGGTACCATTGGGCTACTGATTCAAGACAAATCATTAGAATACTTCATTAGTAATTCATGAAAGGGATGACATTGGCCTACCGATTCAAGGTATTAAAAACAAGATAACTTTAAATTACACATGAAGAGGATGCCCTTAGCCTACAAATTCAAGGTATATCAATCAAGATAACTTTTAATTACACATGAAGACGATGCCCTTAGCCTACTAATTCAACGTATATCAATAAAGATAACTTTTAATTACACATGTAGAGGATGTCATTAGCCTACAAATTTAAGGTATATTATGAAATGAGGAAACCTTTCACAACTTGTCATCATCAATTCTAGGTATATAATTGAGTATACCCTTTCAAAAACACCACAATTACATCTTATTTATAATCATATTGTTCTCAAAGTACAAACAAAGCATGTAAATAACTATCATGATCATACAAAAAATTTCCTAATTTATCCTTCAAGGACCATGAATCATAATTAAAAAACCCATCTTGAATCACTATCGTAGACATGGATGATTAAATGATTCAAGTAATTAATTCATAACATTCATAATTCCATAAGTTTCTACTAGTATCAATCAATACCCACACTTTAAGATCCAACTTGAGAAATTAGGGTAATTCATGGATTCTTGAGGAATTCAACATAAAATCATATAAAAATATCAATATATCCATAAAAAAACATAATTCAATCAATTTAAACGAATTTGAAAGGAATCCATGATATTGAAGTCAAACCCTAACTTTTGGGTTTTCTAGTTTTGA
>JAJOOH010005130.1:0-30984 GCA_029582605.1 Solanum gracilifrons
AATTGAAAAATTGATGTCGAAACTTGAAGTTTGAAGAAGATTCCTACTCCAAAATTCACCAAATGATTGTTGAAATCTTCACAATTACAAAATAATATGATTGAAATTTGAAACTTGAATATTGAAAGTATGAAACTTTGAGAAAGATTGAGAGTTGAGAGAAATTGATTCTTAATTGTTAAATACTGTAAATATATAAACTGTAAGTAAAAATATAAAAGGAGGGAGTATATATAGTTTTTAGAATTTGTTATTATGATTTATGTGTTGGAAACTTGGAATTGGAAAATATAGAATTATAGTTGTTGCTTGTTGGAATTTGGAAATAAATCCGTTGGGAGTGGGGGGCTAGGAATTAGGATAGTGCTTGGCTTAGTTGGCTGCTTGCTATTGGTTAGAGGGAAGTGGGGACCGGGGATGGGACTGATCGGCAGGGGGCAGGGGGCAGGGGGCAGGGGCAGGGGGCAGGGGGCAGGGGCAGGGGCAGGGGCATGGGGCAGGGCCTCAGGGGCAGCAGGCTTTTCAGCCTTTGCTGACCCCTAGGAGGACTTTCAGCCGTTGCCCGTTGGACTTGGAATTATATATTATATATTTATATATTATATATAAATATATAAAAAAAAAATCGAAACCGGACCGGACCGGAACGGAACCGAAATAAACCGGGATATACCGATACTGGTACATCGGTATCAAATCGTGATACCGTTCGGTCCCGTGTACCGGTTCACGGTGTCCCGTTCTGTCCCAAATACTTCCGGACCGGAACGAATCGGAATGGTACCGGTACCGGTACAACCCGGTCCGGCGCCCAGTCTTAAGTCAGGTTCAATCATGTAGTATAGATTCTAGTTCAATTCATGTGAAGGTGTTACTAATCTTGAACAATTACTACACATGACATTGATTTAAGAAGATTACACATGAACCTTCAAATTCACCTTCAATGGCATAAACCTACAAATATCACATTCATCAATTTAGACTAGGGTTTACCATAGAAATCACATAAATTCATCATAATATCATAATTTGATGCTAATACAATCATAATTAGGTATTATCCACTAGATTTGCATCATACCTAAGCACTATCCACAAAGTAGAAGGAAACCCTAGCTAGATTAGATTTTTGACTTCACAATTGGGGGAAAACCTAAGGGGATCTATGGGTGGAAGAACCCATAGATGATTAAGCTAACATACCTCAATTCATATCCCTAATCCAGGTCTCATGAATTGAGGAAAATCTTCCCTTTTCTGTTCTCTTTTTCTTCTTCTTCTTCTTCACTTCTAGAGAGAAAATTATTTGAGAGAGTTTTGGGGTTCCTAGATGAATGAGTTAATGAATTAGTTTAGGAGTCTTATTAAGATTATATAGGTGGTTAAATAACTAACTAACCGACCACCCTTAACCCCTAATTAATAACTAATTAATTCCTAAACTCCCTAACTAAAATCTAAAACATGAAAATTGCCCTAACTCACGGAACCACCATCCACGGACCATGGGTGGGGTCACTGAGATTGTTGCACTTCCGTGGGTCCTGATACTACACATTAAAATGATAGAAAACTTAGGCCTTGACCGACGACCCCAACCCACGGGGCGTGGGTCCACTCGCAGCCAGTGGGTTGCAATCGTGAGTGCTGCCTATTTTGACAGCTTTTTGGGCTGTGGAGGTCCTCCTTAATGACCCCTTGGGTGGTCCTTGGGGGGTCTTACCTTCACTCCCTATCCCTTAAAGTCCATTCTAATTATGGAAATCATTTTTATGAGTTATAATCCTCTTACCACACTCCAAAACTCTTATGAAAAGCTCTAGAACTCGCTAGTTCAACTTACTAGTTTCCGGGGTGTTACAATTTTAGACTTCAAATACCTTATATAGTGGTCCTAGACTTAAGAAAAACGACCCCATTTTATTTCGATTAAAACTGGAAAAGACCAATTAACCCTGAACTTTAAGTGAACTTTCTGGTACCACGTAGGGCACCACGGCCCGTCAAGGGTCACAAGGCCCATTATGGTACGAAATTTAAAACTTTAAACCAAACAATCCGAAACTTTATTTACAATAGAAAAAGTCTAACATCCTCTCACAGGGACATCTAATACATCTTTAGAATAAAAAATAGGGTCACAACCCTTTAACATAATCCGAAACTTAAAATGACAATAAAGGAAACTTCTAAAGACACTCAATTGTCCTCAAATCCTGAGGACTAACCACTAGCTTAGAGATTAGTCAATCCAAGCTTTGCTCCAAAGAAATCACCTTAAGATCTGGAACCTACACTTCGTAGTAAAAAACATAAGAAATATAGGTTAGCATACAAAAATGTACTAAGTCTGATGACCATGCAAAAATCACGCTTTAAAACAACATTTTTGTTGGAAACCATGCATTATGCCAATTTTGAGAAACATCATTAACTTTAGTATAAGAGGCATAAGATACAAACATATTCAACATACATATCATTTTAATATAATAGAACCATCATCTTAGGCAACCCTAAGTTATAGTTGTGCAATGCATTATTGGCATCCCATAATACCACTCACACTAAGTACACCTTTGTGGCCACCATATACAAGGAACATTCATACACAATAAGTAATTACAAGGAAAGAAACTCATAATAACATTTCCAAGTAAAGCATTCATTATTAGATTAAGACTTTAAGTCAACATTCTCATTAGCTTCATTATGAACACATTCGTTTCATTAGACATTAAGACATTAGAGAAACACACCATAGCCCTCTGAAAGCCTACTCATGCAATGCATGAATGTCATCCCATACTACCACCCACACTTCATAGAACCTCTCAAGTAACCGTAGAACATAACTAACATGATGGGAATAAACATTAACTAACATAGACCATTTGAGCATACCATGGAATCCGGTGTCTAACCCACACCGTAAAAGGTTGGTCTACTTGCCTAAGGTAGGACTGGTAACATTTTACTTTAGGTGGATCCACTATCTAAGACCTATGTGGGAACATAGATTTGGGATAAGGAAGATGTTCATTGAAACCCGGCCTAACATGGGGAGAGCTTCCATCTTACCATATCCCCTCGGTGCTAAGAATACATTTCCATAGAGTAGTTCATTTTCATTAACATTATTATACTTGAGAGGGATACCACCATTAGGTATACCGACTCAAATTACATTTACACATGAAAGGGCCACCACCATTAGGTCTACCAATTCAAGGTACATTATTAGGATAGCTCATTGAATCCTCAAGAAATGGACACCGCCATTAGGTCTACAGAATCAAGGTTCATCATTACATTAGTAGTTCATAAACACATCATGAAGGGCTACCACCATTAGGTCTACCGGTTCAAGACATAACCTTAGAATACCTCATTAATCGTTTTCCTCATGGGCAACCACCAGTAGGTCTACCGATTCAAGGTTCATTATTCAATATAAATTAGTAACACAATAATATGATGCCTAAGCCTACTAATTCATGGTACATCAAACAATATTACTTTTATTTACACAAGAAGAGGGTGCCCTAGGCCTACCGATTCCAGATGTAACATTACATTGAAGAAACCTTTCACATTCTATCATCATCATTCATAAATGTATAACTGATAATAACCTTTAAATAATAATACAATTTCATTCTAGACATAATCACATTATTTTCATTGAAATCACAAAACAGATACATAACATTATGATTATACATTAACCTTCACAATTTTCCCTTCAAGGCCATAAATCATAATTCACCAACACACCGAATTACTATAATTTAGGCATGAATAATTATATAGTTCAATAAACTCAATCAATATTGACATATTCTATTCACATATTTCCATAATCAATCAACCCACATCATGAAGTCACAATTTAGTAATTTAGGACATTCATGGGTTCTTGGGGGAATTTCACTATATATCAACCATTAAACATCAAACCAATCATAATCCGTTATAAATAAACCTTTGAAAACGTTTGAGGAAGTAGCCCATGACTTAGAGTGAAACCCTAACTTTTGGTGAACTTGTAAACTTTGAAATCTAGTTTTGAAGGAACTCTATGGGTGAAAGCTACCCATAGATGAAAAGCCACCATACCTTAATGGTGTTTTCCCCTATATTTTTGAAGAAAGACCTTGGTTGTTCAAGCCCTAGCCTCCACTTCTTCTTTAGGAATTTCTAGAGAGAGAAATATTGTGAAGGAAATGAACTTTTGGTTTGATTTGTGTTTTTGGAAATAATCAAGTAAATGGGGTGTGTAATCACATAAAATCATTTATATATGTGAAATAAAACAATTAAAATCGACCCCATAAAATAGCTTATAAAAAAGAAATTTACAAAAACAACCCTATTTAGGCAGCCCACTCATAGGCACCACGAGAGGACCTCATCAGTAGTGGCCTTACCCGTGGTCCTTGGGAAGCGGATAAGTCTTGGGGTCTTGGCCTCTAAATATTGAAGGCATTACCACGAGACCTCCCACGATCCGTGGAAAATACCACGAGTTGTGATGAAGGTCGTGCACTCTAGGCAGTAGCTAGGCTTCAAAACCTTGCCTCCCACATGCCTAAGGGTTCTTCACGAGCCCCTTCACGGACCGTGGTCAAGACCACTGGTCATGAAGGTGGTCATGGTCTTTGGGCATTGCTTGGCCGAGGTTGGGGCAGCCTTGGCCTTTGGCTTTGGCTTTGCCCCTTTGCATTAGCCCTTGCCTTTGCAACCCTCAATCAAACTTTAGATGGTCTTCTAACTACGGGGTCTGAAACGTAGCTTGACGTTAACTCACACGTTTTAGGCTCTAGTTTATCCTACTTATTTCCGAGGCGTTACACAATAACTCAAGCCACCTTCTTTGGCGAAGATTCATATCTTTCTGTTTAAACACATATTGCAAACTCCTGTGGTTGGTAAAGACATCTACATGAACACTAAGTAATACCTCAAAATGTTTAGGGCAAAACCAATCACCGCTAGTTCAAGTTCTTGGGTAGGATAAGTCTTCTAATGAATCTTAAATTGCCTTGAGGCATAGGCAATGACTTTTCCTTTATGCATAATTACACATCCTAACCCAACTCTTGAGGCATCACAATAAACGACAAATCCATCAGTTCCTTCCGATAAAGTTAATACCAAAGCGGTAGTAAGTTTATCTTTCAATACTTGAAAACTCTTCTCAATTTTTTCAGCCCATATAAATTTAACCTTCTTTTAGGTCAATGCAGTCAATTGAGAGGAAATTGAAGAGAATCCTTCAATAAACCTTCTATAGTAAATGGCTCAACCCAAGAAACTTCTAATATCCCAAGGGGATATAGGTCATTTTTTTAGGATCTACCTCAATACCCTTACCATAAATAATATGAACAAGAAAATCTATAGACCTCAACCAAAACTCACATTCAGTAAACTTTGCAACGAGTTGTTGGTCCTTAAGGACTTGCAACTGATGAGTCCGAGATTTGGACTCATTTTCGGCTTTGTTTACATAGATTTAGTGTCCTCAAATGCATAATTTGTGCCATAAACTAATGAAAAGTCCTTGATTTTCATGTACATAGATTGAGGAACAAAGCAAGGATACTAACATGCAAAAAGGAACAAATCAAGCTGAAAGAATGAAGAAAGGCAAGCCTGGTGATCGCCAAGGTCACTTGGCGAATTTCCGAATGGCTATCTATCCACCTAAAGTTGTAGTGTGCCGAGCCCTGAAGGAAAGAATCAAGTCAGCGACGAAATGGAGAAGTTGGCAGATCGCCGAGTGAGTTCGCGAAGCCAAGATAGATCACTCAAAGTTTGAGGATCTTGAATGCCAAGGCAAAAAGGCAATGAAATAGACCAAAGGGCGGCTCGGTGAGTGCTTCGGCGAGCCTGACTTACTTCACCGAATGGGATTTCGTAGCACATTTTTGGCGACTATAAATAGGATATTGAACATTTAGTTTAGTATCAAGGAATATTTTGAAAAACAATCAATCTATCTTTTAGACATCTAAGAGAGTTTTCTCCAGAGTTTTCTTTAGATTTGAACGATTGAAGAAAATCAATTTTGAGAAATTAGAAGTGGGTCTTTGAGATTCATCAAACTTGGGCATTGTAAAGATGAAATTACTCTTAACCAGTTGATGGATAATCAATTTGGTAACTGTTTTTACCTTTGTATAATGTCTAGCTAAAACCGCAAATTCTTGGGGTGTGATCATGTGATTATGGGCTTATTTAGCTTATGGGTATTGCTAATTGTTAGTTTAAATGCTATTTATAAGTGAGTTTAATCATTAATTGTAGTTTAATTTATGAAGTGTAGTTGCAAATGCAGTTCTATGTTTGGGTTCTTGACTCTCTCTCTCTCGGTTTTCGAACTAACGTTTTTCATTAATGGATTGTCGGTATTGGGTTGATCTAGGTTTAGATCGAGAGAGTAAATCAAAAACCCAATCTCACATATTTAGCTCAAAAGAGACAATAGATTAGGGTGTGGGATGCTCTTAATTTGCATGCTTGTTGATGTTCGAGAGAAATCACTTGATTCGGGGTAATTGTTCGAGAGAATATTACTTCCCTTATAGTTTAGCCTTCTCACTAATATCTTATTATTTGCTAATAGTTGCAATTGCCCATATGTCTATATTTGCCTATATTCGATCACATCCCAAGAATCCATCTCATTATTGTTAATTCTTATTGTTGGTGACTGTTCTACTTGAGAACTAAAACTAAAACCCCCTATCTGACATTCGTGTCACCCCTTTACTTGATTATGTTTTTAATCGATAATTTACATTCCTACGGCTGATTAGACCATATTCATATTTCCTATTTTAATTTGAAACACGTACTGCTCCCTGTGGGATTCTACCCCAACTCAATTAGTTGGGTTTTATACTGATTTACGATCGTTGAACACCTAGAATTTGATGAGGTGTGCTTGAAACACTCAAATAAAAATGGCACCTCTGCCGGGGAGTGGTGTTGTTTGAAATTCTTTTGGTGATGTTAAATTGTATTCTTGTTAGTCATAGTTGAATCTACATACTTATAGTTTTGGTTTTGTGTAAAATAGAAGAAATGAGCGTCAACGGGAGTAATGGTGGCAAAGTGGACCACCCTACTTCGAAGATGATGATCCTTAGGGATAACATCCTAGATTTCAAGCGCTTTGAGGGTGAGCCAATCCATGAGACGTGGTTGAGGTTTAAGAAACTGTTGTTGCAGTTCCCAACTCATGAAATCCCAGATAAGATGTTACTGGAATGTTTTTATAGGGTCTTGATTTTGTGAACAAAGGATTGGCTAATCAATTTTCTCTGGGTGGTATAGTGTGGCAATCCTATGCAACAACATCCCTACTCCTCGATCGCATGACCAAGATCAACAGGGATCCATATAAGGACCAAAACTTGCCAAGAATAATGTCCCAGCTAGATATCTTGGCCAAAAATATCGAGGAATTTGAAGTGCTGCACAAAAAAGAAGTAGACTTCCTAGAAACTCAAAGAGGAAGTCAATGTGCAAACCACTCAAGGCCGGGTGGTAACTAAGGATTGAATATAGGGGGGAAAGAGGATAGGTACATTTCCCCTATCAGCGGCAACAACCTTGGAATAATGAGGATGATCAAATAGAAGATATATTCTTACGTATCTCAACAAAGTCAAACGATACGACAGATTGTTGAAAGAGATAAAAGAAAATGTCTTAAACCTTAATCAGATGGTGACCTCTCATTCCATATCGATTATACTATTGGAGACCCAAATGGGTAAGATTTCATACCATCTCAACCCAAGACACAAAGAGGGGTTGCCTAGTGATACTATGGCAAACCACGAGAATGAAGCTTGAATTGGTAGTTGCGTCGTGCCACGACGTTAACTAAGGCTCTTCTTGGGAGGGAACTAAGATTTTTAATGTTTTCTGTTTTGATTTTTAATAACGAGTGTTGATTGATAAGGTTGAAGTGTGGAATGTATTTGAAAAATGCAGGTTGACGAGCCATGAGTCCAGTCGACAACTCACCGAAGAGGTCGGATAGCCCGACTTGGACCGCCGTTAGACTCACAAAAATCACAAGTGAGAGTCTGTAAAACTCGGCGGGCCCATCGATGAGTTGGCGACTCACCGAACAGGTCAGCTAGCCCAACTTTGTCTGCCATTTTAACCCCAAATTAACTGAAGGTCCTCTAAAACTCGGCGAGGTAAGTTTCCACTTGGCATATCGCCGAGTGGTTCGGCGAGGATGAGTAATATCGCTTAAAGGGCCGCGAACTGAAAGGTTTTAAAAAGCCAAAGGTTTAAAATTTCAAACTATTTTATATTCCCTCGTCTTAGCCTCGTACAATCATACCCGCACTATAGATTTTCTATATTTTTGCATTTTTATCATTTTTTGCTCTTTGATCTCGTGCTTATATTTGGATTCCATTGCCGCCTAGTTTTTCAGACTCTTCATTCATCATACAGGGTGATTTTCTTAACCCTGAACTCTTGAATTGCGGTTCAACTTGAATGCACTTGCTTAAATCTTGTTGTTGTGTGTTGGGCATGTACTGAAATCGTAATTCTATGCTAGTTTGCCTATTTTAGTTTTAAAAAATCGTGCTTAAATTGCTAATATGTTTATTTCCCGAGTTTTGTGCTCTAAAAGTGATCATAAATTATTGGGTTGCGGTAAATTTATGTTGGGTCTAGTCTGGTGAAGTCTGAGTAACCCCAATTGTGCTAAATGACGTACTTTTCCCAATGATGGAGCGTTTGACGTCATTTTTAAAGGAAAAAGTCATCAAATGGCAAAATTTGGCCATACTGGGGGAACTCATAGGACCCTGGGCGCATGGGTTGAATGAGTCTTATTTAATTGCATAAGTGTGTTGTTTGATTTTGTTTTTGGGGGCTACGGTCTTGAATTTGGTAAACAAGGGTGAAATTTGGCACGTTGGGCTGTTTGGCGAGCTTGGTCGAGCTTACCGAACCGCCGATTCGCCAATGTGCCCCTTGATCTCCTTTTATTTCATGTTTTGGCTATATTATTGTTTGTAACTTTCAGCAAGAAGCCTGAGCTCGCCGAGTGAACTCAGCGACTCACCGAAAGTCTCCTTTGATCGCCCTTTCTGTGCCCCTAACCCCTAAAATACACTGTAACTTTCGGCGGGCTAGTCTAAGCTCTCTTAGTGGTATCGACGATTCGCCAAAAAGCCCTTTACATCGCCAAACTGTCACTTTTCTAGGAAATTTTCAAGCTAGTCTTTTCGGTGAACTCGATCTAGCTCGCCAAAGTGACTCGGTGACTCGTCGATCGCTTCGGTGAGTCCTTTTGCAACCTGTATTCTACATCTTTTCTTGAATTATTTCTAACTTGTTTCCGATGTGTTTTGCAGATATGGCTAGACCAAAAGTAGTAGGATGAGACATGTCGCCCCGCAAGCGGACAAAGGGAATCACTATCAATGAGGATGCAGCTGCATCCAAGGCAAAAGAAACAAAACTTCCTACCATAGGTGGGAAGGGTAAAAGAAAGGGCAAGGAGACCATTGTTGAGTCAGCGAAGGTCAGTTGAGACAGTGAGGGAGTTTACGCCACTAACCTTAGCACTTCTGATAGTAAGGGTGAGCACCACACTACAACAAATGTGATATTTAGCTATGAAATTATTAGGCACGATACAAAATTCGTCACTATTCATTCACCTTTTATGAATAAAATTTCATTTGGTGTTTAAATGTATGAGCAATATACTTTTAGTGACGAAACTAATAATTTCGTAGTAAAATTTTATTCGCTAAAATTTCCCACTAAAAAATAATTTGGCGCCGTTCGTTATGTATCAATAGGGACAAATTTAAAGTTATTAGTGAAATATAATTTTTTGGCTAATAATTCCTCCAATTTGTGACAAACTATTATTTGTCTTAAAATTAGTTACATTTTGGATACGAAAAAAGTTTCGTCACAAAAAAATGAGTTGTTACAGTAGTGACAAATTAGATTTCGTGGTTAAAAATTGTAAGCTTTAACCACAAAATTTTTATATTTCTTTGTGACCTTAGTTTTTGTCACTAATATATAATCAAATAGGGACAATCATTTTGTTATCTCTAATTAACCTGCTATGTGGTGACAATATTTTTTGTCACAAAATATGCAATGCATAAATAGCCACAATTTCATATTTTTAGTCGGATAATTTAACTATTTTCTCCAAAAAATGTATTGGCTAAAAAGAAAACATTTTTTGTCTAGGCTTGTTTATGATTACAAGTAAGGTTGTCCTAATTTTGGCCAACTCGATACACTTTATATTTTTTTAATTGAGTATTATCAAATGACTAAATGACCCCCCAATTTTTAACTGGATTTCCAACTACACACTTATACTTCACGGAGGTCCTATTACCCCCCTGAGCTATTTTAAAGTGGAATTATTTCCTCCCTGAAATGTCATTACCAGGCATCTGTCTTGTGGTGAAACACACACACTTGACACGTGTATTTCACCATTTAATGATATTTTTTTTTAAAAATAGTTCTCCTCCTTCCTCTTTCTTTCTTCCCCTATCATTTCTTCGACCATAGCTATACTAAACACCATTTTTTACCTCAATAAATCTCTATATCTGTAACATTTTATAAAAACAAAAATTCAACTCACCGTTTCATCTACTCCGAATCTCTAGAGTCTAGAAGATAGTGGTCCTAATTAATCAAATCTTTCATCCAACTAATTCAACAATTTTTCCACATATTTTTTACATTTCGTTCTGTTTTCTTCCATAGACAATTTCAGTTACACATTAAATGGGTCATGAACATTCCAGATAAGATTTATCCCTTGAAGATTCCACCGACAACTAAAAATAGTACCGGATGATAAGATCAATTTGTAACACCAATTCGAGAAACCTCTCTCTCTCTTGTCCATTCTTTATTATTTCTCCCTCTAAAATTTTCATGATTAATTTATAATTTGAGTTTTTGATTTTGATTCTTCATGGATTTTAGGAGAACATGTAGGATCCTTCTTTTAAAATGTTGAAGAAATTGTTTTGTTTTAGTTTATTTTATTAAGTTTGAAAATATTTTTTAAATATACAATTACTTCACTTTGATTTTGTTACTCTTGAATCCATCACTTTAAAAAAATTTAATTCATGGGTATGTTTTTTTAAAAAAAAAATTAATTTGTTAGATATATTCTAAATAAGTTTATTGAAAAATTATTTATTCATTAAATGCATTTGTTGTTGATAATTTTTATTCCAAACATCCATCGAAAAAAGCTTCAACAATGATAATGGTGACACATGTATAATTGTATAGATATATAAGAAGAAAGAACGAGAAAGAAAATAGAAAATTAGAAAAAAAATGGAAATTAATAAAATATGCAACTCACTCTCTATGCCAACTCAGCACTTAAGGGGTTATTTATTCTATTTTAAAGTAGTTCAGGGGGGTAATAGGACTCCCGCGGAGAATAGCTGTGTAGTTGGAAATCCGGAAATAGATTGGGGGTCATTTGGCCATTTTTTCTCTCTCTCTCTATACATATATATATATATATATATATTTACCTACTCTATCGCGAAGAATTGTTCCTCGTTTTCCATCTCCCATAATTTCAATCTCCACTGCTCTTTCCATCAATAGTTAACTCCCTTTCGCTGTAATTCTTTTTACATTGCCTTTTACTACAAAAAAATGTATTCATATCTATAAAATTTAAACTATATATTTAAAATTTCTAGCTATTAATAGCCACAAAAATATGAATTCATGAAATTTCTTAGTTAGAAAAATCAAATTGACAAAGCTTATTTTTCATTTTTGTTACAATTACTAATAGTCATGAAAATTATTGTGTAAATAGCTACAATTTTATTGCAATAAAAAATTGAAGGTGATCATAACTTTTTGCCACACGATAAAAGTTATTGTAGCAATAACCATTTAGCTACAATGAACTATTTGAAATAAAATATAGCTTAATAAATATTTTTGCTACAAATTATAAATAGTTTTGACAGTTGTTAAACGATATAGCCACGGGTTTTATTCTATAATAAAATTTCACGATTTTTTTTTGCAGCGAACTGAACTTAGTGTAGCACATAATAGTTTGTCCACAATAAATTCATTCAACCAAAATGATTTTGGTGATTATATCTACTGTAGATAATAATTTTCCTTTCCACAAGTTAAAATTTGTAATGTCAATACTAATCTAGTTTAATTAGGGGTGATTATCATTCAATTCATTCCAATTTTACAGGCCTACTTATATATTTCAAATATAATTTTAATAAATAGGTAATTATATATAATTAATTTGAATTAATTAATTGTATCAAACATGATCTATTGAGTTAATATTTATTATCAATTCTTTTTAATATAAGAGTGTTTATCACTTGACTATTTAACTTAATTTACAAGATATCATCCATTTAAATATAAGTTAAATAAATAGGCAATTTTAGCAAATTACGTTTGATTAAGTTTGCATGATCCATTTAGGACCCTCAGGCTAACATTTCTGAGGCTGAGAATGACTAGGTGCTGCTAGCCCGGACAGCTGAAATGCGCTCTAAGAGGTTGCATGATACATCCAGGATCCGAGTACCCCAGGCCACTACTCGTCCTGTTAATCCAAACCAAGTTGTGGTCCCAGCACCACCTGCACAGGTTCCTCCTCCCCGGTCTATGAATAGACTAAATGCTGAAGGAGTGAGGACTTTCATTGAGGAGAAGAGGTTGTCTATGGGTAGAATGATAGATCTGTACCCAGAGATATGGCGTACCATAAAGTCCCGCAAGTTTGAAATTTTCACTAAACCTCGGGGTTATTATATTCCTAGTTGGGTCTGGGAGTTTTAGACTGCCTATGGAGCTTTGGTGCCACAAGGAAAGAGGAAGGCTGCAACCTTCAAGCTAGTAGACTATGTAGTTGTCAGGGAGAACAAGGTGAAGTGTGACAGTAATGACATAAATGTTATTGTCATGACCCAAGGCTACCCCCTAGATGTGACATGGTGTACAAGGCTCCAAGAAGCCTCATAGCATATCATGAACATAAGAAAATAAAAAAAATAGTGCGGAATTTAAAACTTTTCTTTACAGTTGATGAGTCTACAAATTAGACTCATTTAGGGCTTTATTTTGATAGAAATAGTGGCCTCGAATGCTTATTTTTTCTCAATATCTGATGAAAACTGTTAAGTTTCAGGTATTTGAAGTTTTACTAGAAGCATGGATACTTAGGCGTAAAAAGGAACAAAAAGGCTAAAAAGAAAGAAGAAGCTGAAGCATGAACATTGCCAAGAACCTTTGGCGATTCGCCGAAAGGACAAACTCCGCCCTTTGTTCCAGTATGCGAAGCCCCGAAGGAAGAGGATCAAAAAGGCAATGAAAGAAGCAGTCGGTGCTTCACCGAATAGTTCCGTGTAGCAGTACTATACCGCCCAATGGTCCAGAACGTGAAGATGTCGTAGGCAAGCACTCAACGGCGATGAGACAGAAGAAGAGTGAGTCACCGAGTCATTCGGCGGACTCGACGTACCTCGCCGAACTATCCGCCTGCACTAATTTCTTATGGCTATAAATACTAAACTCTTTATTAATTTTACAAGTTCCGAACCATTATTATTAATTTCATAATAGAATAGTACAGTTTTAGATATTTTCTCTCATGTTTGTAGAGGGTTTTGTGGGAGACTTGAAGAGAGAAGGATTTCTTCTTCCCCAAGTTGGAAGTGGGTCTTCTCCATTCTTCTTCCTTTGCTTAAATCAAGGTTTTATTTCTTATACCCATTTTATAGTAGTATCATTTTAGGTGTACTTTGTTATTTCTTGATGTGTGGCTAAAAACCCCCCATTCTTGAGGTATGATTTAGCAAATATGTGTTGATATTGTTGTTGGATCTTGCTTGCTGATAGGGTAGATGTATTTTAATGGTAATTTCGCCTAGTGGTTGTGGTTTAATTTAATGGGTTTGTAGTTGAAAATACAAAACCACCCATATGTTTTCGGCTTGCCCGAGAGGGAGGTCGCGAAACCAAGACAACTAGACTGATTACCTAAGGAGTGGGTCGACATGAGGTTCAACCCGAGAGGGTGAGCGCTAGTCCCATATCCAAACACTCAACTCGAGAGAGTAAGTGGGGTAAGGTGTGGGTTGGTCTTGATGCGGCAAATGGGTGTCCGAGAGGAACCCATTTGAAATGGGGTAAGTTGCCCGAGAGGGAACTTACTTCCATCTAAAGCTTAGCTTAGTCACTATTATCTTGCAAGTTTCCTGTTGAAAGCATGTATCCAATGATTTATCTCAACTTGTATTGCGGTTACACCCCAAGAACATTTCCCCATACTTGATTTGCTTATTAATTTTTTGTTGTTTTTACTACTTGTGAAAAAACCCCAAATTGATATCTGACACTTTTGTGTTACCCTCTTTAATTTACCATGTTTTTGTTTGTTAATGTCTTTACCTACGACTAGTTAGAGCTTAATCTTATTTTTCTATCAATTGTCAAAACCACACCCTTGGGACACGACCCTATCGATGATCGTAGACACTCATACCATATGTTAGTGTCGTTGGTCACGATAAGCATCAAAATGGCGCAACTGCCGGAGATTGGTGTTATTTGAGAAATTTTAGATTAGTAGAGATTTTCTTCTACTTAGTTATAGTTTACTAAATTATTTTAGTTTTGTTTTGTTGATTGTGTAAACATTTCAGAAAGAATGAGAGTTAACGGTAGTAACGAGAGTCAGGTGGGCCATCAGGACGACATCGGCAACCTGAACGATGTCCAAGAGTCGAACATCAATGAATCACATCACATGGGAGGTGTTGGAGCCATCCTTCTACCTCCAGCAAAGGGAAATGCGGTGTTCCACATAACGAGCACCATATTGCAATGTTGCAACTAAAGGGACTTTTAGTGGATTAGCACATGAGGACCCATATGAGTATCTTCAAAACTTCATAGATTTGTCTGGACCATTCTCATTCAACAACATCTCGCAGGAGTCAGTTCGATTGAGGATTTTCCCTTTTTCATTGATGGGGGAGGTGTGCAAGTGGCTAGTTGAGCTGCCACGTAACTCGATCACTTCATGGGAGGAGTTGGTCACCATATTTAATGTGTTATTTTTCCCTCCCTTGATGATGATGCATATTCAGGATAACATCCAAAGCGTTAAGCGTCTGAATGGATAGCCTCTGCACGAAACTTGGCTCCGATTTCAGAAATCGGTGCTACAATGCCCAACCCATTGTCTACCTGATAATGTGCTCCTTCAATACTTCTACCGGAGTCTAGAATCGGTAAACAAAGGTGTAGCTGACCAACTCTCACCCGGAGGACTAATGTAGCAACCATATGCAACAGCAGCTCAACATTCAATGGGATGACAACCATCAATAGGGTGTGGTTCCCTCGCGAAGACCTGGTCTCGCCGATCACATTTCAGCTATCTAAGCAACAGGTTGAAAAAGATAATGAGAGAGACAAAAACATGGCCAAGATCATGACGCAACTTGACATTTTATCAAAAATATCATAGGGGCTGGTGCCCGTTGTGGGAGTCGGGGATGCGAATCCTGAGGAGATGAAGTTTGAAGCCATGTATGACGATAAGGTAAATTCTTTGGCTAACCAAGGCAGGGGCTATCGTTCAAACAACCCAAGCCAGGATTATAATCAAGGATGGGTTAGAGATGATGGCTGGAAGGATCAAGATCGTGAATGGAAGGACCGTAACCCAAATTGGAAGGATGGGGAGAAGAATAGATATGTGCCTCCCTATGAGCGTCAAAAGCCCAAGGATTCGTAAGGTGGTAGGTCCAAGGATATACTATCGCGTATCCTAAACAAAGTTGAAGGGTCAGACAAAATGCTGAAAGGTTTGAACTCAGCCAGACTATCACCTCTCATTCAGTTTCGATCAAGCAGTTAGAAACCCAAATGGGTCATATCTCGTCTCACTCAATCTGAGACAATAAGGGGGTTTGCCTAGTTATACTATGGCTAACCCCAAGAGTGACGTCTGAAGATGGATTTGTGTCGTGCCACAACGTTAACTAAGGCGCTATTTGGGAGGCAACCCAAAACCCCTTTAGTATTTCTTTATTACTAGTAGAATAATGGTGTGTTGATTGTAAATGTTAAAGTAAGGGAGTTGATTGAAATATCATATGGATACAAGCAGTAGGTCCAGTTGGCGGATCGCCGACAAGATCAGCGAACATGATTCTTTCAGCCGTCTGACTCAAGGCTCTGTCAGCTTGGATCTTGTCAAACTCGACGGTTTCAAAAAAATTAGTGACGTATCACTGACCATGTCAGTGATCTTGATGAAAACCATCGATTGGAATCCTCACATAAGTTGCAGATCCTATTGCGGTTGGCAAAGAAACTAGACACTTGGCGCTTCGCCGAGGAAATGAGCGAATTGACTTACATCGCTGAATGGGTGGAAATTGGATGGTTTTACCAAGCCACAGGTTTAAAAGTTCCATTTCATTCACTCTCCCTCACTGCTTCATCCTATCAAACTCACACCCGCACTCTAGCATTTTATTTCTTGCACTTCTAGAGTATTTTAAGTGTTGGATTGTGCTCAGATTTGGATCGCATTGCCGCCTAGCACGTCACTACTATATAAATTGGTACAAAAGGTTGGCAATCGAACCCCTAAGTTATTTTATCAAAAATTGTACTTATTCACATAATGATGGATAACATAAATTCTCTATCTCTAAGTTACTGGGATTGCATATATTATCGATTATGATTTTGTATTTTCTGCATGATTTGAGAGACTCCCACTTAGATATGCTTTGAGCTGAATTGTTAAGGGATGGGAATATAAGTTTCTATGGGTATCCGTTGAAACTGAGTTATATAAGCTCATGTTGCATTATCTTGGGTTGCGGGTCAAATGCTGAAAAGAATGAAGAAGCTGAAGCATGAGCATCGCCAAGAACCTTTGGCGATTCGCCAAAAGGACAGACTTCTCCCCTTGTTCCTATATGCAAAGCCCTGAAGGAAGAGGATCAAAAAGGCGACGAAAGGAGCAGTCGGCGCTTCGCCGAATAGTTTGGTGAAACATTATTATACAACCCAATGGTCCAGAACGTGAAGATGTTGTAGGCAAGCACTCAACGACGATGAGACAGAAGAAGGGCAAGTCGCCAACTCATTCGGCGGACTCAAGTAACCACGCCGAACTATCTACCTGCACTAATATCTGATGGGTATAAATACTAAACTCTTTATTAATTTTACAAGTTTTGAACCACTATTAATAATTTCATAATAGAAAAGTCCGTTTTAGATATTCTCTCAAGTTTGGAGAGGGTTTTGTGAGAGACTTGAAGAGAGAAGGATTTCTTCTTCCCCAAGTTGGATGTGGGTCTTATCCATTCTTCTTCCTTTGCTTAAATCAAGGTTTAATTTATTATACCCATTTTATTTTATTATCATTATAGGTGTATTTTGTTATTTCTTGATGTGTGGCTAGAAACATACATTCTTGGTGTGTGATTTAGCAAAATATGTGTTGATATTGTTGTTGGGTCTTGCTTGCTGATAGGGTAAATGTATTTTAATGGTTATTTCACCTAGTGTTTGTGGTTTAATTTCATGGGTTTGTAGTTGCAAATATAAAATGACTCATGTGTTTTCGGCTTGCTCGACAGGGAGGTCGCAAACCCAAGACCACTAGACTGATGGCGTAAGGAGTGGGTCGACATGAGGTTCAGCCCGAGAGGGTGAGCCCTAGTCCCATAGCCTAACACTCAGCTCGAGAGAGTGAGTGGGTTAAGGCGTAGGCTGGTCTTCATGCGACAAATGGGTGTCCTAGAGGAACCCATTCGAAACGGGGTAAGTTACCTGAGAGGGAACTTATTTCCATCTAAAGCTTAGCCTAGTCACTATTATCTTGCAAATTTCCTATTGAAAGCATGTACCCAACGATTTATCTCAACTTGTATTGCGGTCACACCCTAAGAATATTTCCCCATGCTTGATTTTCTTGCTAATTCTTTGCTGATTTTACTACTTGTGAGAAAACCCCCCAAATTGATATTTGACACTTTTGTGTCACCTCCTTTAATTTACCATGTTTTTGTTCGTTAATGTCTTTAGCTATGACTAGTTAGAGCTTAATTTTATTTTTCTATCAATTCTCAAAACCACTTCCTTCGGACATGACCCCAACCTTTAGTTGGGTTACTATACTATCGATGATCGTAGACACTCATACCGTAGGTTAATGTCGTTGGTCACGATAAGCATCAACAATCGAAGTCTTTTATAAAATCAAAATGTCTATAAAACCATGTCTCAAATCATCTATAATAATTTGATTAAAACTCTTGAATACAATCTTAGGGACATAGCCCTTATATAAGTCTAAAACATAAAGGAGAGACATAAAGGACATATGGTCAAGCCCTCAAATAATATGAGGACTCACCAATGTTCTTCTTCTTGATCTACTATGATACTAGCCACGAGGGTAGAGGCCGATATCACCAAACCCTAAACTTATAGAAAATGTAGAAATATGGTTAGCACAAAAATATACTAAGTATGGAAGCCATGCATAAAAATCCTTCAAACATGCAAAAAGGGACATTTTATTTGAAACCATGCTATATGCAACTTTTGAACATCATATTTGAAATAGTTGGATAATGTAGCTCATAAGAAAAACCATGTACTATCATAGCATAAGGGATATCATCATAATCACAAGCATACTCTCCAACATAAACATAATGCATACTCCAATCTTCACAAGACATAGTTCACATACATAATTACATACCAAGATCATCCCATCATAATAGAACTATCACATAAGCCACCCTAAGCTATACTTGTTCAATGCATTGATTGGCTCCCATAATCCTATATACACTAAGTATCACTTTTAGGCCACCATAATCATGCATAACATAGCCTGACCTTATCCATAACCAACACTCATAGACAAGGTGACATTCATGTTCATAACTTGTAATAAATAAAGTCACTCATAGCAACAATCCATATCATGCATACATAAATTCATATATCTTCATAGCATAAGGAAACCACACCATAACCCCTTTATAAGTCTACTTGTACAATGCATAAGTGAAGTCCCCGTACACCCACTCACACTAAGTAAAGCTCATTAAGAAGTCATAAGTATATTTCATGTTTATGTTCATAATTCATATAAACTATACATTTAACTCATAATCATCATATAATAAAAGAAACATAGCATGCCCACTCTCAAAGCCTACTTGTGCAATGTATGAATGAAGTCACATACCCCCATTGATACTAAGTATAACATCTTGAGGAACCATAAAACATAACTCATGTCCATGTCATAATTCATATTCTCATCATATAGGGAAATATCCTTAACCGACATAGACCATGTTGAGCTACATGGAATCCGGTGTCTTACCCCCACACCGAAAAGAGGTGTCCTACTTGCCTAAGGTAGAACTAACATATTATCTTTTAGGTGGATCCACTAGCTAAATACCTATGTGGGTAGATAGTTATGGGATAAGGAGATTGCTACTAGAAACCCGAACTTTCTAACTTAAAAGGTTTCCATCTCATGAAATAGCTTACTTTGGGAAGCCGTACTTTTTACCGTAAAAGCTTCCATCTCATTTTCATATCCACTCGGTGCTAAGCATAATCTCTTTAATATTCATATTAAGTTTTTAGCTAAGTTCGTGTTAATGAAAGAATGGACTAGGCACTCAAACGAATATAGTATCATAATACCTCATAGATCCATTAAGTGAGAATGTCCTTTCAACCTTAGAATCATCAATATGAGAGTAAACCGTTCACATCATATTCATAGTGTGTTCATGAAAATAGCTTTTTAATCAACACAACAATATTATCATATTCATAAACATTTTATGCATAGTCATTGATGCTTATCGTGACCAACGACACTGACCTACGGTATGAGTGTCTACGATCGTCGATAATATAGTAACCCAACCAAGGGTTTGGGTCGTGTCCCAAGGGAGTGGTTTTGAGAATTGATAGAAATATAAAATTACATTCTAACAAGTCGTAGCTAAAGATATTAACGAACAAAACCATAGTAAATAAAAGTGAGTGACACGAAAGTGTCAAAAATCAAATGAGGGTTTTGTAACAAGTGATAAAATAGCAAAATAAACAAGAAACTCAAGTAAGGGGAAAGGTTCTTGGGATGTGACCACAATACAAGCTGAGATAAATCATTGGGTACATGCTTTCAATAGGAAATTTGCAAGACAATAGCAACTAGGCTAAGCTTTAAATGGAAATAAGTTCCCTCTCGGGCAACTTATCCCGTTTCAAATGCGTTCCTCTCAAACACCCATTTGCCGCCTGAAGACCAGCCTACGCCTTACCCGACTCACTCTCTCGAGCGGAGTGTTAGGATATGGGACTAGGACTCACCCTCTCGGGCTGAACCTCTTGTCGACCTTCTCCCTAGGCCATCAGCCTAATGGTTTTGGTTTCGCAACCTCCCTCTCAGGAAAGGGGAAAACACATGGGTGGCTTTGTATTTTCAACTACAAACCCTTTAGATTAAACCACAATAACTAGGTGAAGTCACCATTAACATCTAACTTATCAGCAAGAAAGACCCAACAAGAATATCAACCCATATTTGCTAAATCACATCCCAAGAATGAGGGTTTCTAGCCACACATTAAGAAATAAGAAATTATACCGAACATGATAAAGAAATCAACTGGGTATAAGAAATTAAACCTTGAATTAAGCTACGGAAGAAGAATAAAGAAGACCCACTTCCAACTTGGGGAAGATGAACTCCTTTCTTCAAGTCTCTACAAAACGCTCTCCAAACTTGAAAGAAAAATACTGTAGACTAATAATAATTTTTACTCTAAAATGTTTCACACTAAGTAGTCAATTCTAACTAGAAATTATAGTTTTCACAGATTGTGCTCTGGAGGATTGTTCGGCGACATTAGTCGAGATCACCGATGAACTCGGCGATCCGCCTTTTGGTCAGCTCATCACCTTAAGTGTCTTGCCTTTAGCATCCTCGCATTCTGGATCATTGGGCGGTAAAGTACTGCTTTGCGGAACTGATCGGTGACTCGCCGACTACTCCTTTCCTCACTTTTTGATCCACGTCCTTCAAGGCTTCGCGTACTGGAAGGAAGGGCGTTTCATGTTGTTTCAGCGACTCGCCAAGTTGAACTCGGTGATCCGCATGATTCCATTTCTTGTTTTTTTCAGCCCTATTTGCTCCGTTTTGCGCCTAAGCGTCCATGCTTCCACTAAAACTTCAAATACCTGAAACTTCAGCATTTTAATCATGTATTGAGATAAAACAAGAATTCAAGGACACTATTTCTGTTAAAATAAATCCTTAAATGAGTCCAATTTGTGGACTCATCAGTCATATGTACGGGTATGGGGAGAATGATCTTGCAACGACACTATAATTACACAATAGTTCTTGGATCTTCACTTTCTAACTGAATCATAAGTTCATACATGATTCTATCAACATGTACAAACCCTTATAATTTTCCTTTCAAGGGCAATGAATCAATTGAACCCAAACATCTAGAATTACTACATTAGATAAGGTGAAATATCAAGATTGAATAACTCAATCAACACATCTAGCATTCACCACATGATAAATAGATATAGTCATAACTTCAAGAACAACATTAATTCCAAGTATACACTCATATGCTCATATTACAGGTCATGAGGATGAAGTCCTTCCAGAATAATGTCATATACAATTCAACATAACTAATCGCTTCCTTCTTTAAGTCTTAACATCCTTAACCTATTCATATTAACTTTTATCATTAAAGTCCTAAAAGTCATCTTCATGCTACAAGTCTTACTCCCAAGAAATACCTCACATGGTCATCATGAATACCTAGTTCTCAATATAATCCAACAACATGCTTAATTCTCAATCAATTATAGTCACGTGGCTTCATATAAACTCAATCAACAAAAACATAATCTATTTACGTGCTTCCTTAATCAATTATCCCACATCATGAATTCACAACTTAGTAAATATGGGGGATTCATGGGTTCTTTGGGGGATTTTTATCATAAATCAACAATTACTAATCAATTCAACTATAATCCACCATAATCAACCATAATCAACCATACATAAACAATTGAAAATGTTTTGAAAGAGAACCCATGACTTAGATTGAAACTCTAGGTTTTTGGGGAAATTGAAAGATTGAAATTAAGTTTTGAAGGGACTCTATGGTTTGAAACTACCCATAGATTAAAAGACACCATACCTTAGGAAGATTTCCACACGAAATTGAAGAAGAAAGGCTGCTCCTTCAACCCTAAACTTGACCTTGTTCTTGTTCTTCACTGGAGTTTCTAGAGAGAGAATATTTTGGAGAGGGAAGTTGGTTATGATTTGGGGTTTTGAGATATAATTAGTTTGTAACACCCCGTACATCTAATGAACTAAGCTAGAGCCTAACGTGTAGTCTATTAGAGTAAAGAACTTCAAATGTAAGGTGAGAGTCTTAAACTAACTTCCCTAACTTAGTACTAAGGTCCTAGTGCCTAAATGTCAATGCATGGCTCCCGTGAGGACCCCCAAGGGTCCTTGATGAGAGCCAATGGGCTGCGCTAAAAGCTATACAAAACTGCCTCATCCATGACTGGGAACCTATGAGGCCTAGTTTGACTCACGCCCCGTAGCTAGGGGTTGTGAGTCAACACTTGGTTTCCTCCATGAACTCCCTAAAGTCCCTAGCCACAGTACCATTCCACGAGGGTGCAGTACAGTGCTTGGACCGACACACCCCCGTGGAAGGGTTTCGTGAGTTGATACTTAGTCTCCTCACCCATACTATGAGATACCCTTCTCTGAACCAAACCACAGATAGCCAGGACGGTCCGTGGACCCATCTACGCTCTGTGGTTTGGGGTCCGTGGATCGTGACTGGGTGAACTGTCTAGGTTCGGCCAAGTGGGGGTGGTTTGGTAAAATCACTAATTATTTAAGTTAGGGTGGGGGTTGGTTATAATTAGAAATTTTAAGTATCAAACAAATCTTTTAACTCTCATATCTCACAAACTCAAACTCAACCAACTTCCCTCCCAAAAATATTATCTCTCTAAACTCCATTGAAGAACAAAGAAGAAGCTCAAGATTAGGGTTCAAACACGAAGCTTTTCACTCCAATTTCGTGGGGAAAACATCAATTAAGGTAAGGGGAGTATGATTCATCGAACACTTTTCTCCATGAAGCCCTTCAATTCTTGATTTCGAAATTGGTAACTTGTTCAAAAACTAGGGTTTTTATTCTAACCATGGGTTCATCCTAAAAACTATTTTATTATGTTAATTGCATTATATCATGGATAATTTGATGTTTAATGGTGATTTTAATTGTAAAATTCCCCTTGAACCCATGAGCACCCCCATGACCCCAATTTCAAGTATTCTGATGGGTGTATTGATGCAAGATGATTACTATGAATTGTTTCTATGTGAATTTAGTGATTGAATCTTGTTTTATTCATGCCTATTGTTGTATATTTAGGGGTAATTGTGAGACATGATTCATGACATTGAAAAGGGGTAAATTGCTAGGGTTTGTACATATGGATGCAAGATGCGTATAAGCTATTGATTCATTTCGAAAGTAAATCTCCTATGACTAATGTGTGAAGTATGGTATTGTTGAAAGGTAGTTCTTCCCTTTTCCCTTATACTTGATGATGCATGAAGACTCTAGGATGATGATGATGTATTGTGTTGATTGATAGTCCATTTCTCATGAAAACACTGACAATGTAATGTGAAAGTTCTACTCAGAAACTAATGATGATTCTAAGGTTGAAAGTACATTCTCACCTTTAATGAATCTATGAGCTATTTCGATGAATTGTATTGAACGAAGGGTAAAGTATTCCTTCATACATGTTAATGCATTTGAAAGACTAATTATGTATAATTTAGGAAATGAGGCTAAGCACCGAGTGGATATGGTCAATGAGGTAGAAGACCTTATGCCAATGCAATAGCTTGGGTCATCAAAGTAAACTCATGAGATGGAAGCTACTCCGACAACGCAAGAGGTCGGGTTTCTAGAAGCAATCTCCCTATCCCATAACTATGTGCCAACATAGTACATTAGCTAGTGGATCCACCTTATAGCTATACATTTAGTTCTACCTTAGGCAAGTAGGATACCTTCTTTCGGTGTGGAACTACACGACACTGGATTTCATGTAGCTCACACGGTCTATGTCGGTTATGGCAATTTTTCCCTATAATAATGAAGATAATGAATGAGACATGAACTATACTATGACTTCTTGGTGAGCTTACCTAGTAGGAGTAAGGGTATAGGACTTCACTCCCACATTGCACAAGTAGACTCAGTAGGATCTTGTAGGATGGTTCCATTATATTATGATGAGATTCAAATGTATGCATGTGTATTGAATGGATAGTTGTTATGAATGACCTTCCTTTTTATTCAAGTAATGTACATGAGTATTTTCCTTAATTGTGACTAATGATTATGATGAGGTCTAAAGATGATGTGCATGACCAAGGTAGCTTCAAAGGGGTGCTTAATAGGGTTGGTATTATGGGATGCCAACCATACATTGCACAAGTGTTCCTTAGGGGTTACTAAGGTGATGACTTTACCATGTAATGAGAATAAATGTGGTTTTTGGTTTGTCTTTGACATTGAAGATGTATGTTGGTTTACAAACATTATAAATACATTATTTCAAATAAAATGTCCTTTTTTATCATGTTTTAAGGATTTTATGCATGTTTCCATACTTGGTACATATTTTTTGCTAACCCCTTATTCCTTCTACATCTTAATGACTGTAGGTTACGACTAGGTGACTTTCACTCTCCTTTTGAAGAAGGCTTGGTTTGCTTATCTCAAAGTTGTGATGAGTCCTCAAGTTCGAGGATGGGATTTCCTATTTCTTAGTTCATTTGGAATCTCATATATTGAGACTTTGTTGATGTAAAAGGCTAAGTCCCAAAACTTGTATTCCTATGTTTTAGATGGTAAATAAGACAAAGTCTAGATTTCATGTTACTTTCTTTTATGAAAAGTGAAGTTGGAATTCGATTGTAAAGTTTTAAATTTATCCGCATTATTTCTACGTCTTATGTAATGATGATGCTAGAGGCTTGTATATGACACCTTCGGGGTCAAGTACGCCGTGTTATGTCTAGGGGCTACCCTTGGGTCGTGACAGAGTTAATAAGGTGTTTAATGACTTAAAATAGTTTATATATATGTATAAATACTATATTAAATGACCTCTACTTAAAACTAATTGAAAAGGAATTACCTAAAATGTTTAATCATTGGCCGAACCTAGACAACTTTTGCTGGTGAAACCTATGCCCCTAGACCTACGGACCGTGTGTGCATTGACGCCCCATCTTGCAAGTCCGTAGGTGGGTTCAGAGACTTGTCAACTAGGGGTCTTGACCTACTAAGACTCCCCATGAGGCGTGGTGGGACCTACATCTCGTAGGTCCAATCCATGGGTCACCAAAAATTGGCAGATTTTTGACATTTGGGCAGCATTTGGGAAGTTTAACCCTTAAACTCCTTAACCTAAGCTCGGGAAGTTATTTTACAATTCTAAACCCCATATCAAACTTAACAACATACTCGAGTTCTACCTACCAGTTTTTTGAGTTGTTACAGTTGTGTTGGAATGCATGACAACATTGCAGATGACTACTAGTACATGATCAAGACAAAGTCTTTGGAGACTATGAAAGGATGTTTAGCTCCTTTTTTATCTCATGGTACTCCTAGGTTGATCGAGGATGAAATGCAATATGAAAAGAAAGACCTCAACGTGGCAGGGATGTACTGGTTTGGCTTCATCAGTAGCACCATTATGCCATCACAAAATAAGACTATCCTCTGCAATACAAAGGTTGCTTGTCTTGGAGCCATCATTGCAGGAAAGCGCATAAATTTAGGCATGGTCATTGCACAAGAGACGGGGGCCAAGCAACGCCAAACCTCCATCCCTTTTTTGGTGTTCATCACCGAGTTGTGCAAATGAGCCCAAGTGCCTCGTTATGAAAATAAGGATGTGGAAGTGATTTCCACCTCCTATACCGACATCCGACATATTGAGGGTAAGTATTTGAAGGATGAGGCTGAGAAGAAAAAGGAAGCTCCGGTAGATACTTCCCCGGATGTTGACACTGAGACACTACTTGCAGAAGCAGTATTGCCTACTCCCGCTTCTGGGCCTTCAGGTATCTCTAGTACTTCCCTTTCCATGAATCCGAGTTCTTTTACCGCTCCTCTGCATCCTAGGTCTGTTGCTAGTAGTGCTGCATCTTGACCTCCACTCAACCAGGCTGCGATACTACGTATAGAACATCTAGCCCACTCTGATAATGTGCGTGCCTCTAGGCTATAGGCTACAACTCGTAGGATGGTTGAGAGTCCTCTCACCCCTGCTGTGACACCTCTTATAGGGTCTATTGATACCCTCACGGCAAAGATGGATGTGTGTGAGAGAGGTGAGGGAGCTAATGATGAGTTGATGGCCTTAAAGGTCGCAATTGCTAAGTTGAGAAAGGATGCGGACCAGCTGAAGTTCACTAATATGCTGATGATTTTTGAGATAGTGGAGATCTCTGATGACATGGGCACAAATATTCTTGCTTGTTCTGACATGCCTCCGGCTACCACTGAAGATGAGATTAGAGCCGATGAGGTAGCTGCAGAGTCCGAGGCTTAGATTGATGAGGAGCATCTTAGTGTCCATGAAGAGACTACACAAGTGGGCCTGACAGATGTTGAGGAGGCTATGGTGCATTCAGTCGTACAAATTTCATTAACATATACGTCCATGGCAGGCTCTAGTGGAGCCAGTGTTGTTTTTACCTCGGCATTGATGCCCAAGATCAGAGTGTGACCCCGGCATTGATGCCCCAACAGATAGAGCAACGGTGTATACATGATTCTTCTTTACCTCCCGCTCTGTCATTTTTATTGACTTTTGATTATTTTTGTTGCATTTAAGGACAACAACTTTTTGTTTGTGATAGGGTGAGGTATTTCCATACCTACCTCTTATGACTACATTTTGTGTATATATATTGGTTTTTGGTTTTTAATTGTGTGTTGATTCTATCTTATGCATATTTGAGCTTGTGGCTCCTTGATTTGAATAGAAATGGTTTTTGACCCATCTCAAAAAAATTTGTCAACTCTTGTTGTGTTTGAATGTGGTTGTTCTTCTATAAATTTGAGTATCGGTTATGATCAGTACCGATGACTTGAATAGTGCTCTTAATAGAATAAAAATGAATGTGCGGCTATGATCAGGCCAAATGAAGTTGCATAGACAATATTTGGACTTTTTGCATCTCATTTTGACTAGCCGATTATCAAATGGAGTCTCTTGTGATGAAATTTGCACACTAGCTCGAATGAGTCTTGTTTGATATTGGTGTTAATGGCTTGTGTGATGATCTTACTTTGAACCTTGTGTGATAACACCTAGAATTTGCCCCTTTGGTCCGGTTGACTAAATGATGCAAGCTCTTGAAATGATCTTAGGCGACGATTTTGAGGAGTGAAACATTTGACAATATATCTCTTTTTGTGGCCATCCTTGTGAGATGTGTGAACCTTGCTTGAACCCCATTTGAGCCTTATCCTTTTCTTGGATGAAACTTGAGCAATTGTGACCCCTCTTTATCCATTCACCCATAATCCTCATGAAGTATAGTTTGATTGAATAGCCGACATTGGCCAAAAGCCTAAGTTGGGGGTGTGGTGAAAAGAGAAGGTAAATCAAGAATGTGAAAAATTCCCCCATTAAGTAATGTTTTTGAAAAAGATGGAACCCCTCCATATTAATAAAATAGAACAAAAGAAAAAGAAAAAAAAATGAAAAAGTTGTGAAATAAGTGAGGCTAAATGACCATACATTTACACTCAACCCCGTTAGATGCCTTCAAAAGACCGTTTTGATCTTGAGTGAGCTTAAATGAATGTTGATTAGAAAATAAGGGCAAAACTATGGGTGAAGTCATGCATGTGTTCATCTTTCTGAGTGTGAGAGTCGTTTGTGACTCCGAAACTATGAATTGTTGAGAAATTGTGTGCGAGTATGGAATCATCTTTGTTCTAAGGGCATTTCAGTACCTTTGTTAAGATTGAACTTGCATTTGAAGCAAATATTGTTAACTTGAGCATCTTTGATAATGATGAGTCACAACTTGAATCTTTGAGTGCACAATTGATCCTTGCATGAGTAAGTTAAGTTTTGTTGTGTGCATTTATGATTGAGTCTTATGTAAAACTATTTGAGACATCCTTTTTCAACTGCTGAACTTGAGTTTTATTTGAGGACAAGCAAAAGTTTAAGTTGGGGTTGTTGATGAGTCTGAGATTTGGACTAATTTAGGGCTTTATTTATATAGATTTAGTGTCCTCAAATGCTTAATTTGTGCCATAAGTTGATGAAAAATCATTCATTTTCATGGACATGGATTGAGGAACAAAGCAAAGACACTAACATGCAAACACGAACAAAACAAACTGAAAAATGAAGAAAAGGCAAGCCAAGTCGGCAATGAAAAGGTGCAGTTAGCAGATCGCCGAGTGAGTCTGTGAAGCCAAGATAGATTGCCAAAAGTTACAGATCTTGAGGATATTGAATGCCAAGGGGAAAGGGCGATGGAAGAGACTAAAGGGTGGCTTGCAGAGTGGTTCTACGATCCTGACATACTTCACTGAATGGGCTTTCGTAGCACATTTTTGGTGACTATAAATAGGATTTTGAACATTTAGTTGAGTATCAAGGAATCTTTTGAAAAACAATCAACCTATCTTTTAGAAATCTGAGAGTGTTTTTTTCTAGCTGATGCGTTAAGTCGTAAAATAATGGCAAGCACCTATGGGCAGTCTGTGGAAAGACAAGGAATAACTAAGGATCTAGGTCAACTAGCTAGCTTGGGGGTTCGGCTTCTTGAATCTCCTAACGAAGGGGTTATTGTGCAAAATGCGGTAGAATCCTCATTAGTAGTAGAAGTGAAAGAGAAGCAGTATACTGATCCTATTCTGTTAAAGCTTAAGGAGAATGTATAACAGGGTATGACAAAGACATTTGAGCTTACGCAAGAGGGAGTACTTCGATGTCAAAATAGATTGTGTGTACCTAATGTAGATGAATTAAGAAAGAGGATTATGATGGAAGCACATCATTCGAGATATTCTGTCCTTCCGGGGTCAACTAAAATGTATCATGACTTGAAAGATATGTATTGGTGGGGGGACATGAAGAATAACATTGCGGAATTTGTGGCTCAATGTCCAAATTGTCAACAAGTAAAAGTAGAGCACCAAAAGCCCGGAGGTTATATGCAGTGTATAGAACTTCCAATTTGGAAGTGGGATATGGTCAATATGGATTTTGTCACTGGTTTGCCTCATTCATTTCAGAAGTTTGATTCTATATGGGTAATTGTTGATAGACTGACCAAATCAATGCACTTCTTGCCGGTCAAGACTACTTATGCAGTTGAGGAATATGCGAGGTTGTATATTAAAGAGATAGTTCCTCTACATGGAGTGCCAATCTCTATTATATCTGATAGGGGAGCTCAATTCACTGCAATTTTTTGGAAGTCATTTCAGAAGAGTTTAGGAACACAAGTGAATTTAAGTACAACCTTTCACCCTCAAACAAATGGTCAGGCAGAGCGTATAATTCAAACACTCGAGGATATGTTGCGAGCTTGTATATTGGACTTCAAAGGTAGTTGGGATGAGCATTTTCCATTGGTCGAGTTTGCATACAACAATAGCTACCATTCAAGTATTAAAATGGCACCTAATGAAGCTTTATATGGTAGAAAATGTAGATCCCAAATTGGCTGGTTCAAAAAAGGTGAAACCGCCTTATTTGGGCCAGATCTTGTTCATCAAGCTATGAAAAAAGTCAAAGTGATACAGCAGCGGCTAGAAATAGCTCAAAGTCGACATAAATCATATGCGGATGTTAGAAGGAGTGGACTAGAATTTTCTATAGGGGATTGGGTGTTCTTGAAGGTGTCACCAATGAAAGGGGTAATGAGGTTTGGTAAAAAAGGAAAATTGAGTCCATGCTATATAGGGCCATATAAGATTATTCAAAGAGTTAGCCAAGTAGCCTATGAGTTAGAGCTACCACAAGAGCTTTCATCAGTTCATCCGGTGTTTCATGTCTCGATGGTTCGGAAATGCATAGGTGACCCATCTCATATTACTCCTACTGAAGATGTACAGGTCACGGGAGATCTCACTTATGAAGAAGTACCCTCGCTATTCTGGATCGACAAGTTAGGAAACTAAGAAATAAGGAAATAGCTTCTGTAAAAGTACTATGGAGAAACCAACAAGTTGAAGAAGTTACATGGGAGGCGGAAGAAACAATGAAGTCCAAATATCCTCATTTATTTCAATCCGAGGAGAAGGGTCAAAGTGCTGAGTTGAGACAATAACAAGTAAGTATAAGTATGTGCGTATTATGTGGCTAACAGTAGAATTCAACATAGGCTTGATTGAACTTGATTGGAGCTGAATAATTAGGCAAACATTCGAGGACGAATGTTCCTAAGGAGGGGCGGATGTAACGTCCCATATTTTGCATATACTAGTTTTATGTGAGTAGTGAGGGTTTGAAATAGGTTTGACAATATTCGAAAGAGGTTTGAGGCTAAATAGAGTAAGTAAAGTATAATTTGTCATAGTAATTAACCTACTTGCTTAAGCTACTGATTCGGATGTCTTACGTAATTAAGTTACTTACGTACATGTGTAGCTTACGTAGAAAGGATGACATAGGTTCTTAATGGTAGATTAACTGCTGACCTAC
>JAJOOH010005131.1:0-33414 GCA_029582605.1 Solanum gracilifrons
CTTAGTCCCGATTTCCCCCTTTGATTATACTTATTGCTTATGGTCATTTTAATTGCTTCCGCGACCAAGGATGTGTAATGATACGCTATGAGGCTTGTTTGGGGTTCCTTCGGGTTCCCCATTCGCCGGTCACGTCTAGGCCCTAGGCTTGGGTCGTGACATTAGATCACCCGATTGTTACCTTATTTCCCTAGACTCTCATGACTCCGATTTCATCCAAATCTGGACTAGGTTGGGAAATTCCAAGTTACTACGAAAATGTTTTTGACCCAAAAAATTTTCCCATTTTCTTTTGTATAACGGCGGAACCCGGTCATTACAACAGATACCAATTTACCCATCGCTCATCCTCGAGTGACAACTTAGGAAAAATAGGTTAAAGAAGGAATGGAGTAGTACCTAAATCGATGAACAATTGGGGATACTTGTCTCGCATGTCCTTCTCGGTTTCTCAAGTAGCTTCCTCAACTGGAAGATGCTTCCATTGAACTTTCACGGATTTAATCTCCTTGGTCCTCAACTTTCGGATGTCACGATCAAGTATTGCAATCAATTCCTCCTCATATTCGAGGTCTTTGTCTAACACAATTGAGTCCCACTTAATTATATAATCCCCGTTACCATGATATCTCTTCAATATGGGCACATGAAATACCGGATGAACTCCCGATAGGTTAGGAGGTAAAGTCAATCTATACGCTACCGGTCCTACACATTCAAGAACCTCCAAAGGACCAATGTATCACGGACTTAGCTTGCCTTTCTTGACAAACCTCATCAACCCCTTAATTGGTGATACCTTAAGAAGAACATTCTCACCAAACTGAAATGCCATGTCCCTCACCTTATGGTCTGCATAGTTCTTCTGTCTACTCTGGGCTGCTAACAACTTAGCTTGAATACTCCTCACTTTACCTTGAGCATCGTTCACTAAATCTACCCCCAATGGTTCACATCTCCAGCCTCAAACCATTCTATGGGTGATCTACATCCCCTTCCATATAATGCCTCAAACGGTGCCATATTAATGCTCGAGTGATAACTATTATTATAAGAGAACTCACAGAAAAGTAAGAACTTATCCCAATGTCCTCCAAAATCAATCACACATGCCCTCAACATGTCCTATAACACTTGAATAGTCCTCTCCTATTTCCCGTCTATTTGTGGATGGAAAGCGGTACTAAAAGTGAGTTGTGTGCCCAATTCATCATGTAATTTCCTCCAAAACTTGGAAGTAAACTGCGTACCACGATCCGAGATGATAGAAAAGGGAAACCCCATGCAACCTCACTATCTCTTTCACATACACCTTAGCCAATTATGCAACATTATAATCTATCCTTACCAGAAACAAAGTGGGATGACTTAGTCAATCTATCAGCCACTATCCAAATAGAATCAATCTTTCCCAAAGTATTGGGAAGACCAACCACAAAATCCATGGCTATCATTTCCCAATTCCATTGTTGAATTTGCATTCTTTGAAATAAACCTGCAGGCCTTTGATGTTCATACTTCAATTATTGACAATTTTGACACTTAGCCATAAACTCTGCTATATCCTTCTTCAAGCCCGACCACCAATAAATTCGCTTCAAGTCTCCGTACATCTTGGTCACACTCGGATGAATAGAATATCACAAACCATGGGATTCTATCAATAACTTTTGAATCAATTCATCAACTCGAGGAACACAAATCCTTCCTTTAAAACTAAGCACACCTTCCGCATCAAGAGTGGTCTCTTGTGCCTTACCAATTACAGTCTTCTTCTTGAGTGCATTCAAATTTACATCCTCGAATTGCTTGGCCTTGATCTCTTCCATGAGCGTGGCCCTTACTTCAATGCTAGCTAATACCCCAACTTTTTCTGAGATGTCCAATTGCTTGAATTTAGACTCCAAGGTCTGAATTTCCTTAGACAAAGGTCATCTAGTTACACTCAAGCAAGCTAAACTACCCATACTTACCACTTTTTGACTCAAAGCGTCTGCCACTACATTAGCCTTGCTCGGATAGTATTAAATGGTCACATCATAATCTTTAAGTAACTCCATCCGCCTGCGTTGTCTAAAATTCAGATCTTTTTAAGTGAACACATGCTGCAAACTACGATGATCAGTAAATACCTCATACATTACACCATAGAGGTAATACCGCCAGATCTTAAGAGCAAACATTATCGCTGCCAACTCCAAATCATGCGTTGGATAATTCCTCTCATGCAGCTGATAAGTCCATAAATTGGACTTATTTTGGGTTTTATTTTAATAGAAACAGTTTCCTTGAATGCTTGTTTTATCTCAATACCTGAATAAAATGTTGAAGTTTCAGGTATTTGAAGTTTTAGTGGAAGCATGGACACTTAGACGCAAAACGGAGCAAATAGGGCTGAAAAGAACAAGAAATGGAATCCTGCTGATCGCCGAGTTCAACTTGGCGATTCACCGAAATGACATGAACCACCCTTCGTTCCAGTACGCAAAGCCTTGAAGGAAGTGGATAAAAAGGCGAGGAAAGGAGCAATCAGCGAGTCGCCGATTACTTTCGCGAAGCAGTACTGTACCGCCCAATGACCCAGAATGCGAGGATGCTAAAGGTAAGACACTGAAGGCGATGAGCTGACCAAAAGGCAGATCGCCGAGTTCATTGGTGATCTCGACTAATGTCGTCGAACAATTCTCCACAGCACAGTCTGTGAAAACTATAAATACTAGTTAGAATTGTGGTATTAGGGGTGAAACAATTAGTATTATTATTTTTACTTCAGAACATACTTTAGCTGATATGTTTTCTCTCAAGTTTGGAGAGGGTTTTGTGGAGACTTGAAGAAAGGAGTTCTTCTTCCCCAAGTTGGAAGTGGGTCTTCTCTATTCATTTTCCTTTGCTTAATTCAAGGTTTAATTTCTTATACCCAGTTGATTTCATTATCATGTTAGGTATAATTTATTATTTCTTGATGTGTGGCTAAAAACCCCCATTCTTGGGGTGTGATTTAGCAAATATGGGTTGATATTCTTGTTGGGTCTTGCTTGCTGATAAGTTAGATGTATTTTAATGGTGTTTTCACCTAGTTGTTGTGGTTTAATCTAAAGGGTTTGTAGTTGCAAATACAAAGCCACCTATCTATTTTCAGCTTTCCTGAGAGGGAGGTCGCGAGGAGTGGGTCGGCATGAGGTTCAGCCCGAGAGGGTGAGCCCCAGTCCCATATCCTAACACTTAGCTCGAGAGAGTGAGTGGGGTAAGGCGTAGGCTGGTCTTCATGCGGCAAACGGGTGTCCGAGAGGAACACATTTGAAAAACGGGGTAAGTTGCCCGAGAGGGAACTTATTTCCATTTAAAGCTTAGCCTAGTCAGTATTATTTTGCAAATATCCTATCGAAAGTATGTACCCAACAATTTATCTCAACTTATATTGCGGTTACATCCCAAGAACCTTTCCCCATACTTGATTTTCTTGTTTATTTTGTTGTTTTAGTACTTGTTACAAAACCCCCTTTGATATTTGACACTTTTGTGTCGCCCCCTTTAATTTACAATGTCTTTTATCGCAAATGTCTTTAGCTACGACTAGTTAGAATGTAAATTCTATTTTCCTATCAATTCTCAAAACCTCTCCCTTGGAACACGACCCCAACCCTTGGTTGGGTTACTATATTATCGACGATCGTAGACACTTATACCGTAGGATAGTGTCGTTGGTCACGATAAGCATCAGCAGCTTCAATTGACGTGAGGCAAAATCTATAACATTCTTATCCTGCATCAACACAACACCCAAACTAGAATGTGAAGCATCACAATAAACAATAAAATCGTTACCTTCCACCGGTAGTACTAGAATAGGTGTTGTGGTCAAGAGAGTCTTGAGCTTTTGAAAGCTATCCTCACATTTTTTAGTCCATTCGAAGGGTACTTCCTTCTTGGTCAGACTTGTCAAGTGAGTGGCAATAGAAGCAAAGTTCTTAACAAATCGACGATAGTAGCTAGCGAGCCCCACAAAACTCCTAACTTCCGTCACAAAGCTAGGCCGAACCCAATTACTAACCGTCTCAATCATTTGGGGATCTACCATTACCCTTTCTTTTGAAACTACATGTCCCAAAAATGCAACCGAAGTCAACCAAAATTCACACTTAAAAAATTTAGCATACAACATTTGTCTCTCAAGAACACCCAGAATAATACGAAGATGGTTGGAATGCTCTTCATCACTTTTCGAATAGACCAAAATATCATCAATAAAGACTATGACAAATGAATCAAGAAATGGCTTGAACACCCCATTCATTAAACTCATGAAAGCTACAGGCGCATTAGTCAACCTTAATGACATAACTAGACACTCATAGTGCCCATATCGGGTTTTAAATGCCATCTTGGACACATCCTCAGGCCTGAACCTTTCCGGCAATATAGATGCCATATCCAAAATGCTCGGAAGGAACCTTTGATATCCAACCCCACGTGGAACCTGCCCAGTGGGTTGGTTTGGCCGCATTTAGGTGAAGGGGCGCATCCACCGAAGATGGCAGCGGGAAAGACGAGAGCATGAATGAGGTAAAGAATCCGAATTGGCATCAAGAGTACTTTCCTAAGAAGCTAGATAGAAGAAAAAAAGAAAATAGTCCCTTTAAATTGATGGTAACCAGAAGTTAGATCAATCTTCGAGAACACTAATTGCACCTTGAAATTAATCAAAAGATCAATTGCCGATAATCTATACACATCGTCATAATACCATTCTTTTTCTTAACAAACAAAACTGGAGCACCCCATGGGGAAGCACTAGGACGAATAAAACTTTTATCAAGAAGGTCTTGTATTTGAGCCTTAAGCTCTCTTAATTCCACTGGGGCCATGGGATATGGAGGGATGAAAATGGGATGAGTACCAGGTTCTAAATCAATGTAGAAGTCTATATCTCTATCAGGAGGCATGCCAGGCAAATCATTAGGAAATACTTCTCTAAATTCTGACACCATAGGAATAAACTCAATAGATGGAGACTCAACCTCAATATCCTAAATATGAGCCAAATAAACCAAATAACCCTGCCCCACCAGTTTCCTAGCCAGAATGGAGGATATGATCTTAGCTTGCTTAGGCTTGTACATCCCTTCCTACTCTAACTTTTCCCTTTCCGGAATTTCTAGAGTTATGAACTTAGTGTTACAATTAAGCACAACATAATAGGGGGACAACCAAGTCATGCCTAAGATTATGTCAAACTCAGTCATATCCAATATCACCAAATCAACCCATGTCTGAAAACCCAAAAATAAAATAGGACAAGCATGATAGACATGGGTGACTATGACAGACTTTCCAACTGGAGTAGAAACATGGATGACATCAAGTATATCACAATTCATATCAAATTCTGAGGCAAATCTCACGCATACATAAGAATAAGTAGAACCCGGATCAAACAACACATTAGCCATCCGGTTGCATACAAGAATAGTATCTGTGATCACTGCATCAGACGCCTCTGCCTCATTCTTTCCCGGAAAGGCATAACACTTAGCCTTAACAACGTGACGGGTGACTTCCCTGCGTGGCTGTGTTGCACCTCTACCTGTGTTACCATTTACTCTACCCCCACAGCCTCGTTGATTACCTCCTTGTCCACCTTGTGGATGCTCTCGACCATTATTACCATTTCATGTAGGTACCACTGCTCTAGTCTACTGCTGCACGGAATCTAACACACATGGGTGGGGACAATCTCTCCTCATATGTCCAGGTTCTCCACAATGATAGAAAGTACAATCAAAAGATAGTATGCCACCCGTCGAAGGCGCGACTCCCTGACTATCGTGATAAAATTAAGAGGTGGAGTTCCTGAGTAATTACATGTAGAGAAGGGCATGGCGGACTGAATTGGTCTGACTGCAAGTGTTGGCCTCCCTGCCCCTTTGGAGTAAGAGTCTTGCAAGTTACCCGAGTTCTTGGCCCTTTTTACCAATGCCTTAGTAATGAGTCCACAAATTGGACTCATTTAGGGCTATATTTTGATAGAATTAGTGTCCTCAAATGCATATTTTGTCTTAATATCTGATGAAAATCCTTAAGTTTAAGGTATTTGGAGTTGGAGGGAAAGCATGGACACTACTTAGAAAAAAAGAACAAAGGCAGCTGAAAGAACAAAGAAATAAAGATCTGAGAATTGCAGAACCCGTTTGACGAGTCACCAAAAGGTCTTATCCTCGCCTTTTGTTCTAGTGTGCTAAGCCTTGGAAGAAAGGATCAAATCCGCGGTGAAAAGGAGCAGTCGGTGTGTCACCGAGCAGTTCCGCGAAGCAATACTATGTAGCCCATTGATCCAAAACATGACAATGCTGAAGGATAGAGCAAGAGGATGATGAAACCTACCAAGGGGCAGATTGCCGAGTTCATCGGTGATCTCGACTAACAACACCGAACGATCCGCCGCAACACAAATTTTTGAAAACTATAAATACTTGTTAAGAGTTGTAGCTTAATATCAGAATTTTAATATAGAATTTTTAACATAGAATTTTAAGTTCTAAGTTTTGAGAGGGTTTTGAAGAACTTGAAGATGCAAAGGGTTTCAACTCCAAGAATTTGGACTTGGGTCTTGTGGATTCTTCACTCTTTGCTTGTTTTGTGACTAAAATCTTCATACCCATTTGAATGCAAACTCATATTGGTATAAATTTCTATTTCTTTTACATGTTTAGCTAAAACCCCAATTCTTGGGGTGTGATTTTGTGCATATAGATTATATGTTGGGTCTTGCTTGTTGATGATTTATTTGTTGTAAAGATGTGATTTTGTTTAGTAGTTGTGGTGGAAATTAATGAAATTGTAGTTGCAAATACGATTTCACCTTTGTGTTTTAGGCTTGCTCGAGAGAGAGGTCCTAAAATTAAGACTACTAAATTGATGGCCGGTGGGATTGGGTCGACATGAGGTTTAGCTCGAGAGAGTGAACCCTAGTCCTTCTCCCACACACTCATATCGAGAGAGTGAGTGGGCTAAGGTGAAGGCTATTCTTCATGCGGCAACTCGGTGTTCGAGAGAAACCAAGTTGATTCGGGGTAAGTTGCTCGAGAGAGAATTTACCCCTACTGTAGTCTAGCGTAGTCACAAATATTCAACGAATTTATTATCAAAATCATGTAACCAATAGTTTATGTTATCCCTTATTCCTATCACATCCCAAGAATCCCATCTCCTTGATTAGTACTCTTTGCATTTTTGATGTTTTTGCTTACTTGTTACAACCCCGTATTGATAATTGATGCTTGCGTCACCCCTTAGATTTCACATGTTTATATTCCATAATTTTTTTAGCTATGACTAATTATAACTTAATTTTATTTTTTTATTAATTCTCAAAACCACTCCCTTGGGACTCGACCCCAACCGTTGGTTGGGTTACTTTTCAATTGTACGATCGTAGACAGTTGCATAGGAAGTTTTGTCTTGGTTACGCAAATATCAAAATGGCGTCGCTCCCGGGGAGTGGTGTTACTTGAGAATTTATGGTTAAGTAAATTTTTTGCTCCTCTTACATATAGTTCACTTACTTAATCTTTAGTTTTGTTTTGCTTGTTTGAGCTTTGAAACAGAAAAGGTGGAGAGATGAACTTCCCTTCATTAGAAGCGATGATGTACAAGGATTGCATTCTAACCTTTAAACAATTGGAAGGTGAACAGATTCATGAGGAATGAGCAAGGTTTAAATCGCTTCTGATTTAATGCCCCACTCATGAAATTCCAGATATAGTCCTCCTGGACTACTTCTACAGAAGTCTTGGTCCCGAAAACAAGGAAATTACCAACCAACTCATTCTGGGTGGCATTACACCGCAGCCTTATGAGAAAGCAACCCACATGCTTGATTGCATGGATGAAACAAACCAAGAAGTAGAGAAGGACTTCATGTTGGCCGCACAAATGACTCAGATGGATGAGTTGACCAGAAAGGTTGTGGAAATCAAAGTCCAATACAGAAGGAAGGATAAATACATCCCTCCTCATGAGCAAAAAAGACCTAAGGACAATGAGGGTCAACGTATGGAAGGAATGCTCGCAATCATTCTTCACATAGTAAGTGAACATGACAGTGTGCTGGACTAAATGAAGGAGAACGTAGAAGTGATGAACTAGATGATTGGTTCTAATTCCAGATCTGTCCAGCTGCTTGAGAACTTTGTGATGAATGAGTCACCTCATCTCTGCCCAATCAAGAAATCGGGGTTACCTAGCAATACTAGGGTCAACCCTAATAATCGAGAGTAAGGACTTGGGCGTGCCACGACGTTAACTAAGGCGCTGCTTCGGAGGCAACCCGAGGTTTTAATCGCTTTCAATTATTATGTTAGAATAATGGTGTGTTGATATTTTTTAATTAAAATGAGGTAAGTGTTGAAAAGTGCAGGTTGTCAAGCTGAAGATCCAGTTGCCGAATAGCGAAAATGGTTAGCAATCCCGCTATTGTCCACCGTTTGGACCTCTACATAAGTTGGAGGCCCTGTAAAACTTGGTGAGGTAAGTGAAAAATCGGTGTGTCGCTGAGTGGTTCAGCGATCTAGACTAATGTCGTCGAATGGACAAAACTGGACGGTTTTATTCAGAAGCTAATAGTTTAAACTTCCACTACTTCCATTTTCCCTCAACAAAGTTGACCTCTGCAACTCTCACCCGAGTAGTATTTTCCATATTTCTTGCTTTGTCTTCATATTTTAGTCGTCGAAGTTGTTTTAAGAGCGGATTACTTTGCCTCCTAGCATCTCAATATTATGTAATTGGCATAAAAGGTTAGTTTATAGAACCTCGTGATTATTTTTACAAATTTTGAACTCTTTTGCAGGTGATCATATCATGTTGCCGTGTGCTGGGCCTCTCTGAATTGATTAGAATGTTTGATTGCCAGTTGTATCTTTTCAATCTTGTCGTAATGCATTTATTGTTTGAAACCCCATCTTGTTGTGCTTTAAATTCAGTTAAATTGTGTGGGTATGTGCTTTCTCGTCGTACATTGTTATTCGGCGAAACTTGAGTAGTCCGAATTTGTGCCGAGAAATGTAATTTGCCAATTGAATGAGATGTTGGCATCATTTTAAATGGATAAAAGTCGTAAATTGGTCAATGTTGGCAAAATCGGGAGAATTCTCAGTATTCCGAGATATTAGGTGTTATGGGTCTGGTGGTAATTTGATATATGTATGGTTTGATTTTATTTTCGGGGGTTGCGGGGTTGAATTCGGGAAGTAGGGTTGAAAATAGGCACGTTGGGTCATTTGGCGAGCTGGGTCGAGCTAGCCGAACCGCTCAGCGGTTCGCCTAATGTCCCTATCTTGCCTTTAAGTTCATGCTAAATGAGTTGTAGGATTCTGTAACTTTTGGTGAGAAACCTGGTGTCGCCAAAGGCACTCGGAGACTCGCCGACTGTCTATTTGTTTGCCCTTTGTTTGCATCCCTGAACCTTGTTTACACTATAACTTTCGGTGAGCTAGTTCTTGCTCATCGAAAGGTGTCGGCGATACACCGAGTGGGCCTACACTTCGCCTAATTGCCACATTATTGAAACCAATCCTTTCGGTGAGCACGATTTATCTCTCCAGAGCAATTGGGCGACTAGCCGAGTAGTTCGGCAAGCTTCTCTGCAAATGCTTTTCAATGAATGTGATTAAGTTATTTCTAACTTTTTCTTAACATGTTGCAGATATGGTGACAACAAACCTCGACGAGCCACCCCACAAAAGAGTACGGGGTGTTACTATCAACGAAAGAGGATCAAATCCTCCAAGAAGAGGAAGACTTGAAGCGCAACGAGGTGACAAAGGCAAAGGAAAAAGGCCTATTTCTGACAGGACTTTCGAGCCTGACAATGACCAGCTATTACGACCCCGGTGTCCTGAACAATGGGCTAGATCTCAAAGCACAACTAACAGAGCCTCTTCAGCTTCTACACCAGCAGAATCAGTGCCAACTCGGGCACCTCACGTGGACCCTGTTCCACCGATGGTTCCTTCTCCCATACTTCTGAATAGATTGAAAGGTGATTCTTTCTGAACCATCCTCGAAGAGAAATTGTTATCTACGGAAGGACTAGAGGGTAGATACTCTAGTGTATAGGAAATACTTAATTGGCACAGCTTTCAGATCTTCACCAGTCCCAATGGCCCCTCTGTTCCTTCATGGGTCCGGGAATTCTATGATGCATATGCTATTTTGGTTCCGAAGATTAAAAAGAAGACTGGTGAGTTTAGACCGGTTAAATCGGTCATAGTATGGGGTGTTGAAGTTGGGTGCTGCAGCGATATCATAAATGTTGTTCTAAAGAGAGCTACAGGGTTCGGGCATGATTATGAGGGCCTGGTGACAGCCCAGTCCCTAAATGACTTGAAGGGTTGGCTTGCACCACTTCTCTTTGACGTCACTCCGACGTGGATTGATGCAGGAGTACAGATTGAGAAGAAGGATCTGAATGTAGCTGCCCTGTATTGGTTTGGATTCATTAGCAGCTCCATTATGCCTTCACATAATGAATCTATCCTCCGGCATGCAAATGCATCTTGTCTATGGTCTATATTAGGAAATAGGCGGCTTTACTTGGGACTCATCATTGAACAGGAGATATCCATGAGGGCCAAACAGAGACAAACCTCCTTTCCATTCCCAGTCCTAATCACAGAGCTTTGCTGGCGTGCCTTGGGACACTACCAGAGATTTTGATGTTACCCCATCCTCCTCCACTGACATTCGGCGTATCGAGGCCGAGTGCACCAGAGAAGAGGCTGATAGGAGAAGGGAAACTCCAGTAGACACCTCTCCAGAGGTAGATATTGGCTCGTTACCTGCAGAGACACCTTTGCCTACTCCGGCCACTGGTCTTCAGGTACTTTTGCCTCTACTTCTGCTTCACATGCTCCAGGCATGTCCATTTCCTCCCAGCAGCCCAGGATTACTCAAGCGATGATCCTAAAGATGGGGCACCTTGCTAAGTCAGCTGATGTGAGAGCTACTAGACTGAAGAGAAATGTCTCCTACATGATTGAGGCTGCTATATTAGCTGCATTGACGCCTCTATGTGCTTCTGTTGATTATCTGACCTCTAGGGTCACAACCTGTGAGAGCAGGCAGGGGGAGAGCTCTGAGGTTTTGGCTTTAAAAGCCGAGGTAGCAGACCTGAGGAAGAATGTAGACTATTTTAAGTCTACCGACTTCACTTCATTGATTCAGACTGCAGATGACGTAGACACCCCTGAGACCTCAGGGATTCCTCTGAATACCACCAGAGATATACATAGGGAAGACGCTACTGTTGATGAGTCGGATGCTGAAACCGATGAGGAGTAGGTAGAGATGTAGGAGGCGAGCATATATAGAGAACTAGCTGCCTTTAGGGAGGCTGAGAGGGACCTTGGAGACATTATTGTAACTGAGGAGATTTTGATAGATACCGTTCTGCAGGCCTCTATGGCAGGCACACATTTTGCTGATCTTAGCGGAGCTTGTACTTCTGAGGTGACTCAGGGGACTGATGCCCAAGTCCAGATTGATACACCGGACTTTGAAGCCCTGACAGATGGAGCGACTCCATAGACAGGATCCCCTCTTTGCCTCCCTCTTTGTCTTACTTTATTTTCACTTTTGGATTTTGTGTCATTTGCGTTTGAGGAGAAATGATTTTTGTTTGTGGTAGGGTGAGGCATACCTTTGTGCATATTTATTTTGTTAGTTTTGAGTTGAATTCTATAATTATGATATACACTGCTTTTCATGGATGTTTGAGATAGTGGCTCATTTTGTTTTAAATTACAAAAGATTTTGACCCTTCCAAAAAAGTTTGGCATTTTTCCGCCACCTCTTGTATGTACTTGATAGTGGCTCTTCTTTAGCAAATTTAAGTTTCGGTTTTGAATAATACCGATGACTTAGATAGTGCTTATAATCGACCAAACATGAATGTGCGGCTACAATGAGGCCAAATGAAGTTGCATAAAAAATATGTGAACTATTTGCATCTCGTTGTGACTAGCCAATGATCAAATCGAGTCTCTTGTGATGATCATTGCACACTAGCGATAGTGTGGAGTCTTGTTTGACTTATAGTGTCAATGCCTAGTGAGATGAGTTTACCTCTGAACTATGCATGGTGGATCCTAGCATTTTCCCCATTTGTTCGGTTAACTAAGTGATTCTATCTCTTGATATGATCCTAGGAAACTTCTAAGAGTCTGAGCTAATTTGACATATACCTCTTTTGTGGCCTACCTTGTGAGTGTGTGAACCGCTTTTGAACACCCCTTGAGCCTTACCTTTCTTTGGAAGAAACTTGATGGCAACTAGACATCTCTTAATCGACTGCCTATATCCTCTTGATTTGTGGTTGATTGAATAGGCAACTTAGGCCAAAAGCCTAAGTTGGGGGTGTGGTGAAAAGAAAAGGGAAAGTCAAGAAGTCCAAGAAAAGTCTCCTTTAACCCATGGTGTTGAAAAAATGGAACCCCTCCTTATGAAAAAAAAGGAATGTTGTGGAATAAAGTACAAAAATGGGGTTTCAAAACAATCCATGGAGAGTGAATAATAGGATGACTTATGAGCACTAAAGAGAATGATGAGGGAAAAGGATGACTCAAAACATTTCATGAGGATGAAAGTCACTGAGCCTAAATGACCATACCTTTGCACTCAGCCCCATTACAAGCCTTGAGAAGACCTTTTTGATCTTGAGTGAGCTGAAGTAAGTGTTGATTGGAAAATACGGGCAAACCTATGGGTGAAATATGCATTGTGTTCTTCTTTGTGAGTGTGAGTGTTGCATCTGATTTCGAACCTTTAAACTGTGAACCATTGTATTAATATGGAATCATTCTTTGTGTGAGGGCATTTGAACACTATAGTCGAGCTTGAACTTGCATTTGAAGCACGTATTGTGAGCTCGAGATTGTTTGATAATGGTATGTCACAACTTGAAACTTTGAGTGCACATTTGATCCTTGCATGAGTAAACTAAGTTTTGTTGTGTACATTTATGATTGATTCTTGTATAGCACTATTTGCGACACCTTTTTGAATAGCCGAACTTGAGTTTGCTTCAGGACTAGCAAAAGTTTAAGTTGGGGATGTTGATGTGTCCACAAATTAGATTCATTTAGGGCTATATTTTGATAGAATTACTGTCCTTAAATGCATATTTTGTCTCAATATCTGATGAAAACCCTTAAGTTTCAGTATTTGGAGTTGGAAGGAAAGCGTGGACACTTCTTAGCAAAAAAGAACAAAGGCAGCTGAAAGAACGAAGAAATAAAGATCTGAGAATTGCCGAACCCGTTCGGCGAGTCGCCAAAATGTCTTATCCCCGGCTTTTGCTCCAGTGTGCTAAGCCCTGAAAGAAAGGATCAAATCAGCGGTGAAAAAGAGGAGTCGGTGTGTCGCCGAACAGTTTCACAAAGCAGTACTATGTCGTCCAATGATTCAAAACACGATGATGCTGAAGGATAGAGCAAGGCGACGATGAAACCTACCAAAGGGCAGATCGCCAAGTTGATCGGCGATCCTGACTAACGACACAAAATGATCCGCTGCAGCACATATTTATGAAAACTATAAATACTCGTTGAGAGTTGTAGCTTAATAACAGATTTTAATATAAAATTTTTAACATAGAATTTTGAGTTCTAAGTTTTTAGAGGGTTTTGAAGAACTTGAATATTCAAAGGGTTTCAACTCCAAGAACTTGGACTTGGGTCTTGTGGATTCTTAACTCTTTGCTTGTTTTGAGACTTAAATCTTCTTACCCATTTGAATGCAAACTCATATTGTTATAAATTTTTATGTCTTTTACATGTCTAGCTAAAACCCCAATTCTTGGGGTGTGATTTTGTGAATATGGGTTAGATTATCTGTTGTGTCTTGCTTGTTGATGATTTATTTTGTTGTTTATATGTCATTTAATTTAGTAGTTGTGGTGGAACTTAATGAAATTGTAGTTGCAAATACGATTTCACCTTCGTGTTTTCAGCTTGCTCGACAGAGAGGTTGTAAAACTAAGACTACTAAATTTATGGCAGGTGAGATTGGGTCGACATGACATTCAACTCGAGAGAGTGAACCTAGTCCTTCTCCCTGACACTCAGCTCGAGAGAGTGAGTGGGTTAAGGCGGAGGTTGTTCTTCATCTGGCAATCCGGTGTTCGAGAGGAACCGAGTTGATTCGGGGTAAGTTGCGAGAGAGAGAATTTACCCCCACTATAGTCTAGCCTAGTCACAAATATTCAATGGATTTATTATAAAAGCATGTACCCAATAGTTTAGTTTATCTCGTATTCTTATCACATCCCATGAATCCCATCTCCTTGATTAGTACTATTTACATTTTTGTTGTTTTTTCTTACTTGTTACAAACCCCCATTAATAATTGACGCTTGCGTCACCCCTTAGATTTAACATGTTTATATTCAATAATGTTTTTAGCTATGACTAATTAGAACTTAATTTTATTTTTCTATTAATTCTCAAAACCATTCCCTTGGGACTCGACCCCAACCCTTGTTTGGGTTACTTTACTATTGTACCATCGTAAACACTTGCATTGGAAGTTGTGTATTGATTATGCAAACATCACTTAGCCTGACCGTCTCGCCGAACCCCCTCCACTTTCTTAAAAAAGTTTGTTACCTTATTAAAGCTTCTCCCTGCAGAGGTCATGTGAACATATAATACCTGCAACTCAGAATTTAGTCCCTTAATAAATAAACGGATCCTCTCCTCCTCTGTAGTCACCAACTGTGTAGAATATCCAGAAAATGCATGAAGCATGGCCTCATAAGCAGCCATCGACATACCACCTTACTCCAAATCCATGAACTCATCTTTCTTACGATCCCTCAAAGTCCTAGGCACATATTTCTCCAAAAACAGAACATGAAACTGGGTCCAAGTGAGTGGGGGTAAAACTGAAGATCTGCATTCCATATAAGCTCTCCACCACTGCTTAGCCTCACCTTAAAGATGAAAAGTCATGAACTCAACCCCATGCTGATGGACATTTCCCAACTTATGAAACCTCTCATAGCAATCTACGATGAACTCATATGCATCCTCACTCTCGGAACTATGGAATATAGCCGATTTCAACTTCAAGAACTTAGTCAACATTTCATGCTCATTACCAGTCATAACAGGACCTAAAAAATGACAGAAGAAAGCATCATTACCTCTAGTTCCACCCACCTTAGGAACAGTGATTGCAATAGGAGGATTGGCGGGAGCTTGAGTTGCTTGAATAGAGGGAAGCACTCCAGGACAAACCAACCCTTTCAAGAATGACATGATTTGTTGGGCTAACACTGGGTCTATGGAAGGAATACATGTAGTCCCAAGCTACACCTCTTCCTCTTGTCCAACCTCCTCAACATTTTCAACCTCAATATTCTCCTCTCTATCTTCATGACTTACGAGAGGGGCCTCATTTTGGGGAGCATTTTCGACCGATACCCCATCTCTAGTAGGTGCCATTCTTCCACGGCCTCTACCCCTACCTAGAACGCAACCTCTCGCTACAGATTCCTCAGCTGAAGCATTGATGGGAGCTACGGGTCTGACGCCGTTAAACCTAGTGTTAACCATCTGTGGACAGAAAAGTGAAGGAGGTTAGATACAAATTTAAATCGATAGATACCAATTGGAATCAAGTTATAGCACGAAAGGGAACAAGAGAAAATAGAGAAATTTCCTAAAGTCCTATAGCCTCTCGGGAAAAAAAAGTATAGACGTCTGCGTACCATTCCCCAAGACTCTACTAGACTCGTTTTGGTACATTGAGATCAATGAACCTAGGCTTTGATACCAATTTTGTCACGACCACGACCGTCTCAATTGGCACCATACTAACCCTCCGGTGGGAGAACCACTATTACAATCCAAACCAAACAACTAATTCAAGAACTAAAGCATTAATGTTACGGAAGCAAGTTAAATACTAAGGAAAAAAATAGGGAGTTCCCATAAACTCCAAACAAAAGTCTATTAACTAAAATGAATGCAGAAGTAACACCTAGAACCTGAAAGTCAATATATACCTAAACTCTAACAATGAACGAAAGCCTAAAGAAAGATGGGTACAACCCAACTAATTATAAGATAAGTAATGAACTACTCTAAGTCCGAATGAAATGGACTGAACAAGAAGAGAACTCATTGCAGCCCGGAAGAACTAGCTCACTCTTGAATTCGAAGCAATCACTGATCTTCTAAGCGAGGTCTGTCAATAGCCGTCTGAAGAGGCCATGTACTCAACAAACAAAGAGCAAGTCCAGAATCAGTACAGAACCACAATGTACTGGTAGGATAACGCGGCTATTCCACTAGATGCAACATTCATAAGCCATTACAACAATATAATCACATTCATATAACAAACATATACAATATTATCAACATTTAGGAACTAGGTACTGTAACATCCTAGAAAATGGTAGGTTAAACTAGAGCCTAAACATAAGGGTGAACGTCATGAAATGAGGTTTAGAAAGGTCAAAGCCAAGAGGCAAGTGCCAAGTCAAATGGGGAAAGCCAAAAGCCAAAGGCCAAGATTGCCCCTAGCCAAGGCACACTACCTCACCCTTCACGAGGGGGACCATGGACCGTGCTCCTCACCACTGCTCATAAAGGGGGCTCATGAAGATTACTTGGCCATGGAAAATGGCCACCCAAAAATCCTAGCTACTGCCTCAACTTCCATGGCCATCACCACGGTCCGTGGTCATGACCATGGCTCATGGGATGCCTCGTAGAGTTGCCTTAGGCATGGAAAAAATGGCCACAAGTGGCAAGGCCACTGCCTCAAGGATCACGAGAGGGACTACGGCACGTGGAGCCCCTCGTGGTAATGCCTTGGGAATGTGAACCAAAAGCCTCAATTTTCTAGCCACTGTCCCAATCTTCACGAGCAGGATCACGGGTTGTGGTCCTCACCACGGCTCATGAAGGTGCTCATGACATTTGGGCGTGGTCATTAAATGAGGGTTAATAGGGTCATTTCCTTTTTAAATCCAATCAAAGTGGAGTCGTTTTAGGTATTTTAAGGGGTATTGTATAAGTCATTTTGAGTCCAAATTCACCAAAAACAATTCAGTATTCACAAACACCCAAATCAAATCAAAAAGTTCCCTCCTCTCTTAATATTTCTCTCTCTAGACTCAAGAAGAAGAAGAAGCCATTGGAGGTAGTGTTTGTAGGATTTCAAGGTTCTTCCCCAAATTTCTTGAAGGTTCCTAAGTGAGGTATTGATGTTTTTCATCCTTGGGTAGCTATCACCTATGGATCCCCTTCAAATTATGTTTTCAAGATTTTAAATACCCCAAATCTAGGGTTTTCCATCTATGACATGGGTCTCCTTCCAAAACGTTTTCAATTGATTATTTATGGTTCATTTTGGTTGGTTATGATGAATTATGGTTGGATTAATGGAGTACTAATGTTTTATGATGATAATTCTTCATAGACCCATGTTTCCCCCATATTGATAAATCATGAATTGATGTTGTGGGTTCATTGATATTATGAGTATGTCAATTGAATATATTTATGTTAATTGAGCTACCAAATCATTAAATCCCTCCTATATTATGTAGTTATTGAATATGGTTGGGTTGATTGTGGTTCATGACCTTTGAAGAGCAATGTATGAGGGTTTGTACATCTTTATGAGAAATTGTGTATAAGCTATGATTCACTTAGAAGGTGATGATGATATGATTATTGTGTAATTAAGGTTTGGTTGTAAAATTATTCTCCCCTACCCTTACACATGACTATGTATAATATGCATATGACTATGTTGACACTGTGGTGTTGAATGAAAGGCTATTCTCATGAACACACAAGGAATATGATATGAAAGGTTTGTTGATGCTTATCGTGACCAACGACACTAATTTACGGTACGAGTGTCTACGATCGTCGATAAATAGTAACCCAACTAAAGGTTGAGATTGTGTCCCAAGGGAGTGGTTTTGAGAATTTATAGAAAAGTAAAGTTTAGTTCTAAATAGTCGTAGCTAAAGATATTAACGATTAAAAACATAATAAATCAAAGGGGAGTGACACAAAAGTGTCAAATATCGATTTGGGGGTTTAATCAAAAGTAGTAAAAACAACGAAAATAACAAGAAAATCAAGTATGGGGAAGAGTTCTTGAGGTGTGACCGCAATACAAGTTGAGATAAATTGTTGGGTACATGCTTTCAATAGAAAATTTGCAAGATAATAGTGACTAGGCTAAGCTTTAGATGGAAATAAGTTCCCTCTCGGGTAACTTACCCCATTTCAAATGCGTTCCTCTCGGACACCCATTTGCCGCATGAAGGCCAGCCTACGCATTATCCCACTCTCTCTCTCTCGCTAAGTGTTAGGATATGGGACTAGGGCTCACCCTCTCGGGCTGAACCTCATGTAGACCCACTCCTTAGGTCATCAGTCTAGTGGTCTTGGTTTCGCGACCTCCCTCTCGGGCAAGTCGAAAGCACATGGGTGGTTTTGTATTTGCAACTACAAACCCATTAAATTAAACCACAACCACTACGTGAAAGCACAATTAAAATACATATATCATATCAACAAGCAACACCCAATAACAATATCAACACATATTTGCTAAATCACACCCCAAGAATGGGGGTTTTTAGCCACACATCAAGAAATAACAAAATACACCTAAAATGATACTAAAATCAAATGGGTATAAGAAATTAAACCTTGATTTAAGCAAAGGAAGAAGAATGGAGAAGACCCACTTCAAACTTGGGGAAGATGAAATCCTTCTTTCTTTAAGTCTCCCAAAATCCTCTCCCAACTTGAGAAAAAATATCCCAAAAACGTACTATTCTTGTCACGTCCCAAACTCGAGGGGTTCAACTGGCTCCTAAAGAAAAAACTCAGGCCCGAGCCGACCCTACTGATTCATTTGCTACTAGCGCATGACAGCCACACGCAATCAAGAAAACAAACAATTATATCTCGGCTTAAAACAAAGCCCTCGGCCAGCAAAGCCCTGTCAACTGATATATAAAAGAAACAGCTACTCCCAGGAGATCATATAAATAAATAGCCAACTAGCACAAAAGTCGTGATTGGGCGGTCGAGGCCACCATGATATCTATACCAAAACCAAAATCAGGTATATATCAATACAATACATCAAACAACTCACAAGCTTTATCAAACCAACAACAATCATGTCTACAAGTATATCAAGGATAACAACCCAAATACATTGCTTCTAAGCTTTAAGGAAACATGTCGTAAGTAGGGAATAGCCTTAACATACCTTTTTCATTGAATTCACGTGTCCTAATAACTTTAATCACAACCCCCCTTGATACTACAACAAGGCAGAATCATAATCAACACAAAAGAATAGAAGATACAACGAAAATTTGATAAAAGATATGTATTTCCGTTGCAAATTGTTATTTGCGACTTATCAAAGCTAGAGTCGATGAAAGAAGGGTCTTACCTTGATTATAAGTTTGTAATACATCTCAAAACTTTAAAATAAGCCCAAACCCCTGCTATCCACACACCAAAGTACGATATACTAGGAAATCGATAGAACAAATTATACCATGTTGACGAGCTCAACGCATAGAACAACTATTGTCAAGGACTTAAGTCACGAAAATCAGTAACTTGGCTTGTCCTAGAAGTGGGTTTTGTAGGTTTTGTGAGTTTTTCTGGTTCTTCACTAAGGAAAATGAATTAAAAATGAAGAAAAGTCGAAGAAGATGATAAATATAAAGTTCCACCGACCTAGGGGACCCACCTCACTTGCCTGCTTGCGCAGTCTTGCAAAAACATGAATAACTCTCCATTGTGAAGTTGTATGAACAAACGGGTTGATGCGTTAGAAACTAGACTCGTAGACCTTCGATTTCATGGGTTGTGGGGACTATAACTCTTAATAGATTGGGAGAACACGTCCGAGACATTTGACCCAAATTTTAGACAAATCTTTAAAAAGGAATTTACGGTAACTTTCGCCAACTTTTATTTTGCCACTTACCTAATTTCAAAACATGAGATACAACACTTGAACACTTAAAATATAACATAACACATCATTCTACATTTATTACCCACCCTCCTGGTCTTTCCAAGAAGATACTAGTCAATTTATACATTTCAAAAAGTTGGGGGATTACAATTCTATTCTGGATATTAAAATTAATGTTCGACTCCCCTAAAAATTAATAACAAGTTTAGTATTTATAGACTTCAGTAAATAGTGTTGGCGGCTCTTTCGGCGAGGTTAGTCGAAATCGCCGATTGACTCGGCGACTCGCCCTTTTTCTTTCTCTTCGTCGTTTCATGCATGCCTTCAACATCTTCACGTTCTGGACCACTGTGCAGTATAGTACTGCTTCGCAGAACCATTCGGCGAAGTACCAACTTCTCCTTGCATCCCCTTTTTGATCCTCTTCCACTAAAACTTCAAATACCTGAAACTTAAGAGTTTTCATTAGATATTGAGACAAAATAGGCATTTTAGGTCACTATTTCTATCAAAATAAGGCCCTAAATGAGTCCAACTTGTGGACTCATCAACACCCCCAACTTAAACTTTTGCTTGTCCTCAAGCAAACTCAAGTTCAGCAGTTCAACAAGGTGTCTCGAACAGTGCTACACAAGACTCAATCATGAATGCACACAACAAGACTCAATTTACTTATGGATAGATCAAATGTGCACTCAAAGATTCAAGTTGTGACTCTCCAATACCAACGAATCTCTTGCTCACAATACTTGCTTCAAATGCAAGTTCAAGCTCAACTATAGTGTTCAAATTCCCTCACACAAAGAATGATTCCATATTCACACAAAAGGTTTCATAGTTTAAAGCTTTGGAATCAGATGCAATGGTCACACTCACAAAGAAGAACATAATGCATAATTTCACCCATAGGTTTGCTCGTTTTTTCCAATCAACATTTGTTTCAGCTCACTCAAGATCAAAAAGATCTTTTCAAGGCTTGTAACGGGGTTGAGTGTAAAGGTATGGTCATATATGCTTAGTGACTTTCATCCTCATTAGATGTGGTGCTCACAACACTTCCTTCCCTTTTCCTTCATCATTTTCTTTAGTGCTCATGAGTCATCCTATTATTCGCTTCCCATGAATTGTTAGGAAACCCCATTTCTATTGTACTTTATTCCACAACTTTTTTTTCATTCTTTTACTTTTTATTTTTTTTTATTTTTATATGGAGGGGTTCCGTTTTTTTCAAAATCATGGGTAAGAGGGACTTTCTTGCACTTCTTGATTTGCCTTCTCTTTTCACCACACCCCCAACTTGGGCTTTTGGCCTAAGTTGGCTATTCAAACTAACCACAACTTCATGAGGATTATGGGTGATGGGTTAAGAAAGGTCTAGTTTTAATCAAGTTTCTTTCAAAGAAAGGCAAGGCTCAAAGGGTGTTCAAGAGAGAATCACACACTCACAAGGTAGGTCACAAAATAGGTATATATCAAATTGGTTCACACTCTTCGAAGTTGCCTAAGATCATAACAACAGTTAGCATCACTTAGTTAGCCGGACCAACGGGGCAAATTCTAGGATCTATCATGCATAGTTCACAGGTAAGCTCATCAGACTAGGCATTGACACAATAAGTCAAACAAGACTCCACACTTTCGCTAGTGTGCAATGATCATCACAAGAGAATCAATTCGATAAATGGCTAATCACAACAGATGCTAAGAGTTTACATATTGTCTATGCAACTTCATTTGGTCTCATTGCAGCCGCATTTTCATGTTCGTTGAATTGAGAGCACTATTTAAGTCATCGTTATTGATCGAAATGGAGACTCATTTTCTTGCAAAAGAACAGCCACATTCAACTAACGAGGGTTGGCAAAAATGCGCAAAAAATTAAAAAAAAATTGGAAGGGTCAAAATCGTTTTGCAATTTAAAATAAAAGAAGACATGAGCTCAAACATCTATGAAAAGTAGTGTAAACACAATTTTAAACAGAACTGTCCAAACATATACAAAACACGAATCAAAAATAGCACTCAAAAGGTAAGCCTCACCCCACCACAAATAAAGTAATTTGTCCTCAAATATGAATAAAAGCACCCAAAACTAAAAATATGTAAGACAATTAGAGAGATAAAGAATTCATCCTGGTTATGCGGTTTCTCCATCTGTCAGGGTGGTATGGTTCTTCTGCGACTTTTCTGTGTAGACCCTCCACAATTTTAGCATTAAAAAGAGGGTCAGGTGACCTTGTTCCATCTTTACTCAAGTATCATTCAATGTCTGCGTACTCGGCAATATCAGTCTGACCCGTCGGATCAATTGGCGTGTCGTCTCGCCGAGTTTTATAGATGTCATTACTGATGATGTCTTGAGTCAAATGACGGATAGGGTTGGATTCGTCAACCCCTTCGGTGATTCACCAATAGGATCTAGTGTTTGCCATCCTTCATTTTGTCAAACACTTCGTGTACTGTCACCTGCACAAACATCATACTATTCTATTACCAGGAAATAAGTACTGATAGTAAGAATAACAAAGCAATTAAAGGGAATTTGGGTTGCTTCCCAAACAACTCCTTAGTTAATGTTCCGGCACGACGTTGCAGCGCCTTCATTCGTCTTCCACATATATCACTTCGACCAATAAAATCCCTTGACAATCTCCTAGATACAATATCAGACATTGACCGTTCACTGTAAATGGAGGTCCTTCCTGATCTTCAACTTCTATGGCACCATTGATGAACACTCGCGTTAATCTAAACGGTCCAGACCATTTGGATTTGAGCTTTCCGGGGAAGAGTCTAAGTCGCGAGTTGTATAGCAAAACCCAATCTCCTACCTTGAAGTCCCTCTTTAGTATCCGAGCATCATGCCATTTCTTCATTTTCTCTTTATAGATGGCTGAACTGTCATATGATCTGAGTCTAAATTCATATAGTTTGTCCAGCTGCTCTACTCTGTCCCTTGAAGTTTTTGACCAATCCAAATTTAAAGCTTTCAATGCCCACAGTGCCTTGTGTTCTTACTCGACGGGCAAATGACAAGCCTCACCAAAAACCAATTGTTATGGAGACATCCTGATAGGTGTTTTATAAGCAGTCCGATATGCCCATAGTGCATCATCGAGTTTCCTAGACCAGTCAGTTCTATTGACATTTATTGTCTTTGCCAAGATGCTTTTGATTTCCCGATTTGACACTTCGACTTGGCCACTAGTTTGGGGATGATATGGGGTTGCCACTTTATATTTCACCCCATATTTACTTAGTGCCATTGATAACCACTTATTGCAAAAGTGGGATACCCCATCGCTAATAATTTCTCTCGGAGTGCCGAATCATGCGACCATGTAGCGTTTCAAAAATTGGACAATGATTTTTCCTTCGTTGTTTGAGAGTGCGATGGCTTCCACCCATTTGGAAACATAATATACAGCCACTAAGACATATTTATTTCAAAACGAGCTCACAAATGGGCCCATGAAATCGATCCCCCATACATCGAATAGCTCGACCTCTAAAATAGGAGTGAGAGGTAATTCGTGTCTTCTAGACACTCCACCTTGTTGCTGACATTTAGAGCATTTCTTTTCAAACTCATGTGAATCCTTGTAGAATGAGGGCCAGTAGAATCCACTTTGGAGAACTTTAGCGGCAGTGCGAACACCACCATAGTGACCTCCTACTGGAGATGTATGGCAAGCATGGAGAATTTCTACCGCTTCTTCTTTCGAAACACACCTTCTTATGACATGGTCATCACACTCTCGGAACAAGTATGGTTCATCCCAAAAGTACTCTTTAACATCGAACAGGAATCTTTTCTGTTGGTAAAACATTAACTCATCTGGCATCAACCCACACACAATGTAATTTGCAAAATCTGCATACCATGGCGTAAGCTTGAGGGATATTGCAAACACCCGTTCATCGGGGAAAGAGTCGTCTATGTCAACCTCATGCTCAATATTCTCCCTTGCTTACAGCCTTGATAAATGATCAACCACTTGATTTTCGCATCCTCTTCGATCCTTTACCTCGAAATCAAATTCTTGTAATAGTAGTACCCACCTAATCAATCGTGGTTTTGCATCTTTCTTTGCCATCAAGTATCGGAGTGCAGCATGATCTGTGTGTATGATTATTTTGGTGCCTAGCAAGTATGCCCTGAATTTTTGAAATGCATAGACCACTGCAAGCAACTCTTGTTCGGTGACCGTACTAGAAAGATCTTTTATTTCTAAAGTGAAAATTGGAAATGGAGAATATCTCGATGCGAGAGGCAGAGGAACTGTTGCAATTGAAAGCCTTACAGGTTTGAAACTTATAGTTGATATTCTTTTTGTTCCTGATCTTGATCAAAACCTCTTAAGTGTTGGATAACTACTGGAAAATGGTTTGAAAGTATTGTTTGAAGAAAAATCATGTGTCATCAAGGATGCTAATAATAAAGAGATGTTCAAGGTCAAGATGAGAGGAAAATTTTTTTCCTTCAACTTGTTGGACGAGGAGCAAGCAACAGTTATCAAGTTGGAAAATAACTCAGAACTATGCCACAAAAGACTCAGACATTTTCATCATGATGCTATACTCTTCATGAAAGAAAATCAACTAGAAAAAGGTCTTCCAAGCCTTGAGAAGAAACTGCCTGCTTGTGAAGCTTGTCAGTATGGGAAACAAACAAGGTTGCCTTTTCAAAATTCATCATGGAGGGCAAAGTAGAAGCTGCAACTTATTCACACAGATGTAGGCGGACCTCAGAAAACACCATCTTTAAAGGGTAATAAGTACTATATTACCTTTATTGATTGTTGTACCAGATATTATTGGATTTATTTTTTGAATTATAAACCTGAGGTCGCTGATGTATTCTGGAAATACAAGGCTTTTGTGGAAAATCAGAGTGGTTGCAGAATTCAGGTGATAAGAACCGATAATGAAAACGAGTATACTTCAGAAAAATTCAACAAGTTTTGTAATGAAGCTGGAATTTGAGCATCAACTAACATCACCCTATACTCCCCAACAAAACAGAGTAGTGGAAAGAAAAATTAGGGAACTAATGGAGATGACAAGGTGTTTGCTCCATGATAAAGGACTGCTAAAGAAATTTTGGCTGAAGCTGCAAATACAACTTTATTTCTGCTAAACAAATTGCCAACTAAGGCCTTGCAAAAGAAGACACTATTTGAGTCTTGGTTTGGTTACAAACCTTTGCTAATAAATCTAAAAATATTTGGTTGTCTTTGTTTTTCTTATGTACCTCAGGTGAAAAGAGATAAGTTGGATAAGAAGGCTGAACCTGGAATTTTTGTAGGATACAACAGTCTCTCAAAAGCTTATAGGATCTGTCAACCTCAAAATGACAAAATCATTGTTAGCGGGGATGTCAAGTTCGTGGAATATGACACCTGGAGCTGGCAAGATGATGAAAAGCAAAACGTCTAGAATCTCTAGATGAATATGTTGATGATGTACATGTTAGAGGCACAAGAGCACTTTCTAATATATATATATATATATATATATATATATATATATCAAAGGTGTAATGTTGCAATTTTAGAACCAGGAGGATTTATGGAGGCTTCTAAAGATGAAAAATGGAGATATGCAATGCAGGAGGAGCTCAAAATGATAGAAAAGAACAACACATGGGAGTTGGTTGACAGACCATCGCACAAGAAGGCTATTGGAATCAAGTGGGTTTATAGGACCAAACTCAATCCTGATGGTTCCATAAACAAGTACAAGGCCAGGCTGGTTGCAAAAGGGTACGCACAAATGTTTGGAGTAGATTTTTTAGAAACTTTTGCTCCTGTCGCCCGTTTGGATACGATAAGAATGTTGTTAGCTTTAGCAGCTCAATTGGGATGGAAGATACACCAGCTTGATGTGAAATTAGCTTTCCTAAATGGCTACCTTGAAGAAGAAATCTTTGTAGAACAACCTGAAGGTATTTCTATCAAAGGCAAAGAAGACAAAGTATACCTTCTAAAGAAGGCATTGTATGGCTTAAAACAAGCTCCTAGAGCTTGGTATAGCAGAATTGATGCTCATCTTCGGAGCTTAGGCTTTACAAAAAGTCTCAGCGAGTCTACACTTTATATTAGAAAAGAATATTCTAATTTAACCATTGTTTCTTTGTATGTATATGACTTGCTAGTTACAGGTAGCAATTTGAAGTTGATTAATTTGTTCAAGACTGAAATGATGGAAGTTTTTGAGATGACAGACCTTGGTGAAATGTTCTACTTTCTTGGCATGGAAATTCAGCAAAAAGGACATGAGGTCTTCATATGCCTGCAAAAATATGCTAAAGAAATTCTCATGAAGTTCAAAATGGAAGAATGCAAGTCTACAACAACTCCTATGAATCAAAAGGAGGAGTTTTGCAAAGATGATGGAGCTGAAAAGGTTGATGAAGGACTTTATAGAAGCCTGATAGGTTGCCTAATGTGCTTGACTGCAACAAGACCATATATTCTTTATGTTGTGAGTTTACTTTCAAGATATATGCATTATGCTAGCGAAATTCATTTTCAAGAAGCTAAACGTGTGATTAGATATGTTAAAGGTACTGCAAATTTTGGCATAATGTTTAAAAAAGCATCAGACTTTCAATTTCTTTGATTTTCTTATAGTGATTGTGTTGGTAGCCCAGATGATATGAGAAGCACCTCAGGTTACTGTTTTAGTTTTCGTTCTGGAATGTTCTCTTGGTGTTCAAAGAAGCAAGATATTGTGGCTCAATCTACAGCTGAAGCAGAGTACATTGCAGTTGCATTAGCTGTGAATCAAGCCCTTTAGATTCGGAAGCTACTGACAGATTTGTATATGGAGCAAAAGAAGAGCACTGAAATCTTTGTTGATAATCAAGCTACAATTTCAATTGCAATTAATCCTATTTCATATGGAAAGACAAAACATTTCAAGATCAAGCTTTATTTCTTGAGGGAGGTGCAAAAGAATGGATACATAGACTTGGTGCACTGCAAAACTAATTTTCAGACTGCTGATATTTTAACTAAGGCCCTACCTAGAGCAAGATTTGAATTTCTCAAAAAAAGGCTTGGGATTGCTGCTCTTGAGTCAAGGAGGAGTGTTGAAAGTGGTGCCTCAAAACCTGGAGATTAGTTCCACTTTCTAATGTATCAATATACAACTTAAAAGTAGGATTAGGTTCAGATAAATTAGGTTGCAGTATTTGGCAGAATCTGATTAGTTAGTTGCTTCTTTTAGGCTTTAGTTATTAGAGATAATGTTAGCTTATTTCACTCCTTTTCTTTAGCTTTTTAAGTTATGAATTCGTGTATTTATATTGCAGTCTGTATTTCAATAAACAATGAAACTTAACCTTGTTTCTTCTCTTTTCTTTCTTAGTAAACATATGTTATTCTCCTGTTAAAAACCTACAATATTTCTGATTGTTCCATAGTCGGGCTCGTTATGGATTTGTGTTCCCTTGTCGGGCCTAGATTTGTATGGATGTGATGCGACCTTGGCAGGCTTTTGATATTGTTATTGATTAGTCGCCTCTGTTTTCATTTACTGTTTGTTATTTATTTCATTTGTTAGCTTCTTTGTTTGTAGTTCTTGAAGTTGATGTTGACTGACAATGCACAATGATAGATAAAGTGATGACTTCCTTGAGGCAAATAGTCGTTTGGTTGTTAGTGTATTGATGGAATTATTTTGGTGATGTCTGAGTAGTCATACATGGTGAATTTTGAGTAACCATAAGTTGTTAAGTGTGAGTAGTCATACCTCGAAGAGATGCATGAATTTGCGTAATGATGGATAGGTTGACGTCTTTCTTAAAAGAAAATCGTCATATTTTTAGGAGGATGTGACTTGGTTGGTACTATTGATATGGTCGTGCATTGTGAAAAGTTAAGCATACCCTCTATTTAAAAAAAACAAACAAATGCATGAGGTGAACAATTTTGTGTCAACTCTTGTAACATTTTTGTGACTCTTGATTCATTAGTGGTTGGGAAGTGTAATTCCATTTGTGCCTATGAATGAAGTAAAAATTGATCTATCTTTATGAATTTGCATGTCACGCGCTGTGAGTTTGTCGAATAATCCCTATTGTTCACTTGTGTTTGATAGAACTTGTCTGGTTAGTCTTTCAATGTTGGTGTTGATTGTGTTTGGTTGCAAAAATGACCTTAGGCATTCTTTGTGATTGTTGGATTTCAACTTGATCTAAAATGCCCACCTTTTAAACTAAATGTATCCCAAGTAGACCTTTTTGAGCTTCAGACAAGTTATTTGGCAACCTTATTACAAGACTTTCTCATTTTGAAAAAAGTCACCCTCTTTTGGATCCTTCCCTCCTTGAACTCGAAAATTGTGAAAGTTAAGGCTAAAAGCCAAAGTTTGGGGGTGTTCTTTTAAACCCCCGGGGCAGATGCTAATCACATCAAGGCTGGATTTGAGCAATAAAAAAATGAATCAAAGACAGGAGGAAAAAGTTCTAAAGAAAGAAAAGCATAGAAAAAGAAAGAAAAAAAGAGAATAAAAGAAAAAGAATCCTCAAAGGTATGAAATTGTCGCATGTAGGGCATCTTGTATAAAATATAAAAAAAATTGATCATTAAGTCAAAAAATGAAGAAAAGTGGGATCTGGGGACAACAAAGGTGATCTGACTATCAAATAAAGTGTTAATCTACATCAATTGTTTTTAGATGATTTACTTACCTTGATAATTATTCTTTCACATTAGTATTAGCTTGAAGCTCAACCTGTGGAGAAGACAATGTAAATGGAGGTAAAGAATCGTATAGCAAACTTTTGTAACAAGGTGGATTAATCGAGTATCAAGTTCATTTGATTTTAGGGGTATTGAAATGAAAAGAAAACTTACAAAAATACAGGTATTGAGTTGAAGACATCTTCATCGGAATAAGATTTCATGACAGTTTGAGAGGTTTAAATGTTCTTTGTGGGATCTATCCAATATCAACTCCTTCTTACTATTTGTCTCTTCTTTTCGTTGATAACCTTCTTTGTTGCTCCGACGGCATCGAGTTCTTCAGCTTAATGCAGATGAAGTTCTAGGGGCGTAGATAGAGCTTCGGTTCCAGATATTTTCTAATCTGGCCAACTTCTATTTAGCTGCTTGTTGTTTTTTTCTAATTTTATCTACTAATTTTTAGGGTAAAGTGTTGTGTGTGGATCAAATTTGTTTCCTTTTATTAATAAATGGGAATTTGGGCCCATATTTTAATTTTTATTTAATAAAAAAAAAAAGAAGAAAAGTGGTTGATGAGTGGTAAATTTGCACTCATTTAAGGTCCATTTAGCTCAATATTTAGCGTCCTTGGTGCCTAATTTTTTCCTTTCCTTAAAGAATACTGATGATTTGATGTTATGAAGGCAATTGGACAAGGCAAGAACTGATGTTTGAAAGAAGGGCCAAAAATATAAAAAGAAGTGCAAAGTGAACATTGTTGATCGCCTAGCACGAATGGCGAATCTCCTACTGAGCATTACCTCATCCGATCTGATAGTGCAAGGCATTTGTTGCTACCAAGGAAGGTCGGTGAGCTCTAGCAGAAAAGGTGATGCGCCTAGTTAGAATGGCGGAACTGATGCACATCTCCCAAAGTGACAGTGTGCAAGGAAAAGACATAATGCTCGAAAGACAGACTAAGGTGGCATTCAACGATTCACCAAATGTGAAAGACTTACTCTACTGAGTTTACCGACTAAGGTTCAAACACATAAAGCCTAGATCATCAGAAGCAGAGTGGAGGAGCAAATGGCCATTCACCAAGTCAGTATGGTGAGTCTAACTAATGTCGTCGAGTTAGTTGCGAAGTAGATTTTTGGGCAAAATTGTGGGAAAGTATAAATAGCCTAAAGGATAGAATTGTAAGAGAGTTTCATTAGACAAATGAACTATTGAGTTTGGGAGAATGTTTTGAGTGAGAACACTCCACTTTTTAGAAATTTTTTCTAGTCTTCTTGGGGTTTTAGAATTTGAATCTTGAATTCGATAATTTGAAGTTAAGTCCAAAGTTGGTTTACTCTTAGTTGCTTTATTTCAAGTGGCCCATCGTTGCTTTCATGGAAGGTATACTTTCTTTACTTTTTGTGATGAGTGGCTAAAACCCCATGATCTAGGGGGTTCTCTAATGGGTTGGGTGTTAATTTAATGTAGTAGGTATTGTGCAATGCTCTGTTTTGTTGGTGTTCATGCATTAATTTAGTCTAATTATCATGGGGTTAACTTAAGGGTAAAGGTTGAAAACTTAATTCCTACTTTCGATCTCTGGTAGATCCTTAAAGAGAATAATTGGAGTGGGTAATTAGTTCAATAATAGAAATTTAGGTTTGATTTCCTTGACTTGCTTGAAAGAGAAGGTTATAGGTCGAATCTATTTTCCCATTTCTTGATGAGTAAGGTAATGGGTTGCTTTGAATTTGCATTAGATTAGACCGAAAGGAGATTCTAGGCATAGATGCTTTGAAATAGAAAGATGATTGGTGTCATTGAAGATGACTTAGCCTATTCATGTATATACATCACTATAGAGAAGCACAATTAATCCTATATGACATTGATATCAAATCCCCACACCCCTAGATTGCTTGTTAATTCTTGATTTCGTTTGAATTTTAGTTTAATTGCGATAATTGGAAACAAAAGATTTATATTAAGTGGGTGGTACCATCCACCGAATTCTTCTTACTATTCCAAATGAGCTAATTTAAAAAACAAATGTCTTGAAAGAGAATTCTCCATGATATACAATTCCATGTGGGATTCGCCTTGGACTATTCATTGGGTTTTTTTACTGACTACAATCGCTCACTCTTTTAATTGGTTTTCGAGGGTGATTTGAGTGTTATAAAAAATGGTGTTGCTACCGGGGCTGGTGGTTGAGAGTTCTAATTGAGAATTCGGTTTATGGGTGACTTAAATGTCATGCTCATTAATATCATTCAAAGCACAGAAGCAATCTGAATACATCATACAATCGGGAGGTCGGTTTTTCACATCGCCGAATATATTATCCAATTGCTCCATATGAAAGGAATTTTTGGGGGTCTAGCTCATGAGGATCCTTATGAACATCTTAATAATTTCAAGGAGGTGTGTCGACCATTTGAGTTCAAGAATATCTCACAAGAATTCATATGGTTGAGATTATTTGCATCCTCTATAATGGGAGAGGATACAAGTTGGTTAAAAGAGTTTCCAAATGATTATACTACTTTGTGGAATGAGCTACCTGAGGTGTTCTTGGAACGATTCTTTCCACCCTCGAAGATGGTTCACCTTTGTCTCCAAATCCAAAATTTCAAAAGTCTTGGAGGTGAGACCTTGCATGAAACATGGCTGAGGTTCAAGAAGTTACTCTTGCAATTTCCAATGCATGGCGTTCCGGGCAATTTGTTGCTGCAATACTTTTATTGGAGGCTTGATTATGTCAATAAAAGTGTGGTTGATCAATTAGTCCTTGGGGGATTGATGAGACAACTGTATGAGGTAGTTGCATTGTTATTGGATAATATGACTAAGGTAAACCGAGCATGGCACACTAGGGAGGACCAAGCACCCCTTCTAAAAGTGGCTTCAACAAAGAACAAATTGAAAGGTACCACGAACGAGATGAAACACGGCCAAAATGATAATCCAAATCGATTTATTGTCCAAACATATTATGGGAGGTGGAACTAAGTGAGTGAATGTGGTTGAAACTGATAGTGGGGAATGCTTGGATGATGCCAAATTCGAAACATTATACAATGAAGAGGTTGAATACTTGGAAAATAAAATGGGGGCTTCTCACAAAATTATCAATATCAAGGTGGGAATCAAGGTTGGAACAAGGATAGAGATAGTGGTTGGAAAGATTGGAGTGCTGGAAATTGGAGAGATAGGGAGGTGGCCAAAAATAGATATGTTCTTTCACATGATCGTCCACGCCCAAAAGTTTCAGTTCTTCTAAAAGCAAGCCGGATGGAAGACATTCTTGTAAGGATCTATAACAATATTGAAGGATTGGATAAGGTGTTGAAGGATTTGAAAAATGACTTCTACACTTTAACCCAAACACTGACTCTATATTCAGTTTTGATCATGCAGCTGGAGACCGAACTGTATCAAATTGGCACTCATCTAAATCCAAGGCAAAAGTGAACTTTTCCTAGTGATACCATCTCGAACCCCAAGAATGAATGTTGAGTTTGAGGACTATGTCATGCAATGGCGTTAAATAAGACGCTTCTTGGGAGGCAATCCAAGTCTTTACTTTTGTTTTTATTGCTTTAGAATAATGTGCATTGTAAGTGCATGTGAAGAAGAGGTTGAAAGATAGATAAGAGAAGATTGGCCAAAGCCAGAACCAAAACGTTGATGCACCAAAAGGATTAAGTGGACTTATTCTTGTCCGCCATTTGAGGTGAAATTTGTGAAAAAGTGCACTATCATGATTGGCGACTAGATCTCCAAATGGCGATTCATCGAAGTGCAGTAGGTAAACTCCCTCGGGCCTTCGAATTAACCTTTAGGTTAATTAATTGTTCTGGCATGTTCAGGGAGCTTAAGCTCCAGATGGTGAAACACCTAACACATTAGGCAATGTTAGTGAGTGCGCCGAACGACCTTCAATAAAAAGGTCCGGGTTGTTTTAATTTCAAAAATCAAAACCTTTGAAATTTTGGAGCCTTTTCGATTCCCCTCTCTTACATTGTGCATTTTTAGTGATTTTGTGCCTTCTAGGAGTGTATTGGAACTGCTAGGAGTGCATTTAATGTGAGTTCGAGTCAAACCAACCTTGATTCCTCAATTTCTTACTTATTTTTCGATATTGAGGTTGGTGTTTTGACTTCTTGTTGATAATTTTGAGTTTAGATTGCATATAGGATGTGGGATTGAGCCCTTTATATAAAATTAAGTGCTTAATTTTGTTGGGTGGCATCATATTGTTGATTTTGAACAGTACCCATGTTATTTGGACTGTGGATGCCTGTATAAATTGTGAATCTTGATTGTGTAGGTTAGAATACTGAATTGAGGTGATATTGTAACACCCCTAAATACTAACCAAGAGTCGCATGTCGATTTACCGTTGCTTAATTACTAGAATATGTTTTAGTCTCATTTTGGGAACTTGAAGTGTTGTGATAATTGCCAACTTACTTAGCATAAATTCTTATCGTAATTTAAGGATTTGTGATGGGGTATTTAGGTAATATTCTAATTAGAATTATGTTTATCTTTAAAAGGAGATGAGGGATATATATATACATGTGTATATGTATACATTTTGGGCAGCACACAAAATTTTGGGCAGCACCTTGGAAGGACAGCTGCCCAAGGGATAAACATCACTTGTTGACTATATATTTTCACCCCTCCTTTA
>JAJOOH010005132.1:0-16522 GCA_029582605.1 Solanum gracilifrons
TAGGAAATTTCCATATGCTTCATAAAAATAAAAGATATTATAAGAACGTGAAAAACTAACAACATAAGAAACTTTAAGAAATTACACTAAAAATGTAGAAATTAGTAAGACATAATGCCTTAGGAAAAACATTTAAGAAGAACGACATAGTAGTAAACATACTAGAAAATAACAACTACTCTTTTCATAAGTTTATCCCCAGTTAGATGATCAGTTCTTCAATCAATATTCTCATAGAAGTCTTCAGCTTTCAAATGAGTAATATTTGGGAGGCCTTCAAAATCATCATCTTTATAAGCAAGATTTGCCTCAATATCATCATATTTATTTGAGGGAGTTGCTTCGTTATCATCATTCCGAAAGGTCAAGTGTGCCTCCACATTATTATCTTTTCTTTTGAGAGAGGCTTGATAAAGTTTCACAAAATGATCAGGCGTACGATATTCACGTGCCCAATGACCTTTCATACCACATCGGTGACAAACATTAATTCTACCTCGAGAAGGATTATTTTGAGAAATTTTGTTACTTTCATGTTTATTTCTACCATAATGACGATAATTATTTCGTCCTCTACCACGTCCACGTCCTTGTCCATGACCACGGCCATGTCCACGAAAATTATTTTCTCTTGATTCAGATTGATTATGTATTGCTACAACATTCGTTTCAGGGAATGGAGCAGACCTAGTGGGACGGGCTTCATGATTTTTCATCAACAAAGTATTATTCTGCTCAACCACAAGTAGGCATGTAATTAATTCAGAATATTTCTTAAACCCTGTTGACACCCAATTTCGATCGACCTTTAACAATTTTGGAAATGCTATTCAATTAAATACATATTTTAAAATATCTTTTAAGTTTAAAATTTTACTCGATTTTGCCTAAAATTATATATTTCAGTAAGCTTGATTTATAAAAATTATTGTAATTATTATTTAAATTACTTTATTATTATATTTATCGATAGTTAAACTCGAAATATTCATTTTACTTATTTATTTAAAGGTTCTTAAAACTTAGATGTACTTAATTTAGGTGAAAATATTTTAATAAATGTAGTATTTTATTAATGGGATAGCATTTCCTAAAATTTCCTCTAAATCATTTAAATCTTGACCTATTTATTCTAATTCCTTTCAATTCTAGCCCATCCTAGTCCAATTTATTCAATTCGTAGCCCTCTTCTTATACAATTTCACTTTTCAAGTGTAGCCTACTATTTCAATTTGGTTGCAATTCTAGCCCTTTTATTCATTACAATTATAATCAAATTCGGACCAAACTCAATCCAAATCTCATACCTCATCTTTTAATCCTAACCATTGATCTCTTTTATTTAATCTCAGCCTTTCATGTCTTTTGAAATCGACGGTCCGGATTCATCCAAATTTATTTCCTATTTTAACCTAAAAGACTCCAAACCCTCAAAACATTTATTCACTCTCTTCTTCCTCTCTAAGATCAGCCGCCTCTCCCTCTTATCCTTCCCCTTCGTTCTCTCCATTTTTTCCGGCGAGACAACCACCAACGAGGCCGGCAGCCGCTGGCCTCCATCTTTTTCTCTCCGTCTCTCCTTCCTTCTCCCTTCCTATTTTTATTTTTTTTCTTTTTTTATTTCTCTTCGCAGGACCACCAGCTGCTCCGACCAGCGACCAGCGGCAACCTCACGCAGCTCCATCAGTGCCAGTAGCAGCCACAAGCAGCAGCTCCAGCCGGCGAGGACAGCCACCAGTAGCTCCAGCCAGTGACAGCAACACCAGCGAGCTCCGGTGACAGCAGCAGGCTCCACCGGCGTCCAGCAACACCTCCGACCGGCGAAGAGCTCCTCAGCGAGCAGCCATGAAAGCCACCAGCAACAGCAGCAACCAAACGACGCCACCAGTGCCTCCGCCCCTCTTTTCTCCGGCGAAGCTCAAAGGCTGTGGAAGACGGATCTTCACAGATCCGTCTGGGTTTGTTCTCCTAAATTCAATTATATGATTTCTCTATTTGATTATGAATATATGATTTTGCATGTTTGTGTTATTATAAAAATGATTAACGACTGTGAATTTTTGTCCTAAGCATTGCAAATTTTTTATTGATTAGATTTTGCTTCATTAGTTTGATGACGTTGTATAGTCGATTGTTAGCTTGTTAAATTGTCGAAACTGTTAATCTTCATTTCATTTCTAAGTGATATCTTCATTTCTGCCCCTATGCTTGACAGATTTTGATTGGAATTTGCATACTGTAAATTTTAAGTTTTATAAATGGAAGCATGAACAAATTTCCTTATTTCTCTTTTAGTGAATGATATTACTTGCTATTAATTAATAGTTATTGTAAATCAATCCCTCCTCCCCTAATTATTGTCCTAAGCAGATTTTCTACATATTATATCTTCGATAAGTGTTGATTTTAACTTGTTTCCTTTGCTTGTGGACTGATCTTACTTCCTTCGGATAAGGAATTGATAATGTAATTGGGCCCAAGATTATTCTTTTCCTTAGATGTTATTCCGCCAATTTGTGTGTATTAATATAGTGATTGATTCCCTTGGGCTTAATTAGGATTCAAATAGATTCTTACTTATTTATTTATGGTAATATAACAATGAGTAATTATTTTACTTAGGTGTTTATTGCTTTCCTTATACATGCTAGCCGGTTCTTACCTTATTAGTTGTAACTTTTAATTATATCCTTGTCTTATTTAGCTGCTCTTATAATTGGTAAAAGTTTAAAATCGGATTTAGTTCTTCTTTAATAAAGGAAATGTTATATTATTTTGATTTCCTTAAAAACATTTATTTTCCTTACATATGCCCTTCTTCTATGATATAAATAGGACCCCTCCCTTCACTATAAAGGGAGGGAGACATTCCAACTTTCAGGATCACCTCTGCACACTCTCACACCCTACATTGCTCACACCTCTCACATTGCTCATACTTGAATAAAAATATATCACTCTCACATCCCAACTTTTGACTCACGTACTAAAATACTAAGAGAAAATATATTATTCTCTACTAAAAAGAATTAAGTATTTTCCGTTAAAGCTAAAATTCCTCTCTGTGCTGTTGTTTTGCTGCGTTCGGGTCGTTTTCGAATTAAGTTTATCTTCATTGCTGATTTACTAAACGGCCTAATCGGTTAGTATATTTATATACATTTAATTTTCTGTTTTGCATCAATATTATTTACTTGTATGCATGAATCCAAAATGGATTTTAATAAATAAAGGAAGCATCCGGGTCGGTTTCCTATTTCTTTTTCCTATGGATGTTTACGTGTGTGTGATTGGTTGCTACAATTTCAGTCTAAATATGTAAATGGTTGTTATTATGTTGTTACTTTCAGTGTAGTGTTCTTATCAATTAACAGGTTCCGAACTTGAAGTTTCAAGTTGAAGAGTCGCCAGGAGACTAGATTATTTAATGTATTTTGAATTTGTACTTATTATTTATATCGGTTTGTAATATTTGTATAAATTTGTAAACTCTCCTATATATATGATATAACTTGGGGGTCGTCTAAAGGGGGGAGGGGACGTATGTGCTACTTGCTTATATTTTATTTATTCAAATGTGTTAGAAGCTGATTATAGGATTATAATCGTTATTCGTGTTTAACTTCTTCTTTTTCCATTTAAAATCCAGTTTAAGATAAAAATAAATAAATGCCCTCAATCACCTTTTGGCTAAATACCCTAAAATGAATCACGTGTTTAATCAGTTTATTGCCTATTGTAATTTATTTATTTGCCCTGTATGATCACTTTTTAATTATGATAGATAAAATTGTGTATATGTTTACTACTGTATTTTGTTATAAATCACCAGCTCTCCTTTCACTAAAAAATAGGGAAAGTGATTAAATAATTGCCTAGTTACTAATATGCTTTATCTTAGAAATTTGCTTTAAACATCTTGCCTATAGGATTTCATTTCAAACATATTACTTGATGTAGTGATTGCATGTTGTATATTATCTAGATATCATGGCTTTAGTTTTAAAATCATGTTGATAAAAGTGTGAAATTAATTTGTTAAGTTCCTTGTTAATTCACTTTAATATGGATAATTGCTAACTTTTGCATGTCTTAATCAGATGCCAACAATTATAATATTTCTTCAATTAATTAATCCTAGTAGCTGTTTTGCTAATTATTACAATTCAGCGGTAAATAATTTTAGCATGTTCACTTAGAAACCATGCCTATAGGACTAAATCAAAACAATAATGAAATAAATTTTAGCATGTTAATAGATTTAAAAGGATTAAATCTGAACTTTTGTGCTAATTTGCCATATTTGTTATATGTTAATATAGGCTTCATTAATAGATTCCAGCATTCACTTAGAAATTATGCGTATAGGATCTAACTAATAACATCAATAGAACAATTTGTTAAAGCCATTCTTTCAGCATGTTAAATAATTGAAATGAATTTGTCTTGAATAAATTTCGTTCACTTATCAATGACATTTGTTTCTCTGTATCTGTAAAATATAAGTATAGTGAGGTAAAAGTAGAAAGCATGCCTAGGATCTAAATAATTTTCAATATGTTTTGGGCTTAAGAATCATGCATATAAGTTTAACCCTTGTTACATAATAAATAAAATATCATGCCTACATGGTTAACAATTTAATTGAAATAGATATCATGCCTATAGGTTTTTGATAATATTATCAGTATGTGCACTTAGATACCATGCCTATAGGAGTTACACTTTTTTTTATATATGTTATTTGGGTGTCGAATTTAAACATATAGGTTTCAAATGACTCTTTATTTTCATTTGAAAATCATGCCTTAGGATTAATAATTAATTGTTGTATCAATTAACTGAAAGTCAAATAAAATATATAATTTTTCAGCAAGTTAAATAACTGAAGTAATCCGCTGCATACTCCTGCTCCTTGTTTAAATAATTTTCTGCACCGTAACTATGATTAAATAAAATCAATAAACTATTGTCAGCATGCTAAATTGTTCTAATATCTGTTGTCCGATTAAATCTTGCTTGAATTAATAAATTCTTGCGCTATTTTGCCAACTAAAATCAGCTACTAAATCAGCTTTTGCATCTAATAAATTGATTGGTAATTAAATAGCATTTTGCATTAATAATAGATCTGCCACTGTATTAAATTTTTCTGCACCTGTTAACATTTGTTCTGCCCCCACTTAAAATTTAGCAATAATCGTTTTTTTTCTCTTTGCACTTGTATTATTCCCTGCCCCTTTTGAAATAAAAAAAATAAATTGTGTCTATATATTTGTGTTTATATGTCACACACTTAGCATGAAACCCTTTCACTATTATATGTGTTTGCTAGCATGTTAATTAAAATTTAGAGGCCAATATGAGACCCTATGTGATAAATGCTCGTCCAAATTGTTTGACTTGGTGTTTAGGTGGGCCTATTATATTTTATTTTGTCTAAATTCACCCTAATAGCAATCCAATGCCTCTTGGACTTTACGTGGGGACGCTAGACACCTTTTAGAGACGAAAATCATGCGGTGGTGGGATAAGGGTAGTTTAGGCCCTATGGAGATGATGACATCGACTCGGTTTAAATGACAAACCTTTGTTTTGTCTGTCCCTACGAGAAACCGACCGAAATAAATAAAGTCGAGTGCTGATCCTAAAGTCCTTCAGAGTCTCCCTTTCCTTTTGCCCCCCTTTATCTGTTTATGATTATTTGGGGTAGCTTAAATAAGATTAAAATAAATTATTTGCTTATTAATTTGTGCAATTTCTGTCTCCTCGCTCCTCTTTTATTAATTGTTTAAATATTTATTTTTTGCTTATTACATCACCTAATCTTTCATGCTTAATTAATAAAGTAGATAATTTAATTAACCCTAATTGTTTAATTATAGTTATCACTTAGTAACCATGTTAATTAACTAAATAATAAAATGAAGTGACCTTAAATGCTATTTGTAACCCCCACATAAATTTGCATGAAATACGGCCGGGACCCACATTTGTGGACCTCGAGGGATGCCTAACACCTTCCCCTCGAGGTAATTTGAACCCTTACCCTGATCTCTGGTTCGTTGACCTTAGTTAGATTTAGCTATGTTAGATAGGTGCCCTAACGCGCCTTAATTCGTTAGGTGACGACTCTTCAACTCCCCCAAAGCCCAAAAGAGTTGTTAGGTCGTGCATCCGAAAGGAAAGCCCGTTTTGAGAAAAACGGGGTGCGACAAAATCCTTTTTCACAGTATTGTTGCTGTAACAACTCATTTGAAGCGTGAAAAGTGGAAAAAGTTTTCTCAAGTAAGTCATCATCAGTGATAGTATCTCCACATAATTTTAATATGAAACTTACTTTATGAATAGCAGAATTATACTCAGTTACAGTTTTAAAATCTTGAAATCGAAGGTGTATCCACTCATATTGAGCTTTTGGTAACACTGTAAGTTTTAGGTAGTGATACCGATCCTTCAAATTAATCCATAATTCAAGAGGGTCTTTCACAGTTAAATATTCAATTTTTAATCCATCATGAAGATGATGTCAAAGAAAAATCACGGCCTTCACTTTATCCAGACTTGGTGCTTTATTTTCTTGTTTAATAGTATCACCAAGACCTTTAGCGTCAAGGTGAATTTCAGCATCAAGGATCTAGGATAAATAATTTTTTCCAGTAATGTTAAGTGCAACAAACTCAAGTTCTGATAGATTTGACATGGTGAAAACTAAAAAAAAAAAAAAAGATGAATTAGAAATAACAAAGTTAACTAAGACTAAAATTCTGGAGCAAATAAATATATATATAGATCCTTAACATATGTTCATATAAAAGTAAGTTGGTTATTAGTTAATGTAACCATAAAAATAATGATAATACATAATACTTAAATTTTGATGAGAAATTGTCAGGAATTAATTCTTCGTATGTAGCTATTTATTTTTCCTTTAATTATATGATAATATTTTATCTATTTTAAATCTATTGCCTTTTAAAAAATAAAATTTGCAATAAGAAAATACATTAAATTCATGACTAGACTTTTGGACATTATTTTAATTATAATTTCTCATTTAAATGAATTTTTTTTACTTTAGTAGGAATGTTGAGAATGAGCCAGCAACACAAAGAATGATATTTTTCAAGTATAGTTGCCCCTCTCTGATTTGTCTATGATTTCCCCTTTTTAACAAACCAATAATCCTTAAAAGATAAAAGAAAGACAAATATGTTCAACCTTCAATTTTTTGATTTCTTAGTGTTATTATTGTAATATATACTCAAAATTCAAACGAAAAATATGGTGGTAATTTATTTATATATTACTTTAATATAAGAATAACTAAAAGAAATTGTATACATAATGGAGTTAATATAACCCCGTAAATAACAATAGAGTAAGATATATTAAATAAAGATTATCAAACTAATTAACTAAAAATTAAATAGATAAATAAGCACTAACATGTAATTAAAGATATATAAGGCATATGTCCTATACCTGAGATAGAAACTTATTCGGAGAAAATTATAGTCTCGTGTTGATAACATGTAATAAAATAAAGAAAAAGATTAACTTTAATTGCAAGAAGAAAAGAGAGAAGGAATAAGTATTGTAAAAGAAGAAGTAAAAGTTTGTTTTCACTTATCTTTGATATCCTACATTGCATACCCTTTTATAGGGAAAATATTACGTGGAAAAGTGATGTTGCTACAGTAAGAGGTGGGTCCCATGACATCCACATATTTACAACATCAACCTTAATGACCTTAAATTTTCTATTACAAGAACCCCAAAATAATTACTTACAGATTTAAACAAGTAAAATCTAGCATACAATTTGTCATTTATAACTTTCAATCAACTTGTTACTTTTTGTCTTATCATTTTTTGTAAATAGGTAATTTTATCAACCAAATAGAATATTGAAGTACAAGAAAAAAAAAACTAAGTACCGAACAATGAGCCTCAATATTTCAGCAAAATACTCATTCTTTCCTAATCTCTAAGCAACACATATAACTACTTCAGAGAACACAAATAAATTCAATGTATCTTCTTGTTCTTATAAGTAGGATGAAAATAATTATATTTTGTAACCAACTAGCTATTTTAGCATAGTCTTTGCCGCCTCAAGCATGGACATCATGAATAATCAAATTAGTAAGTTGCTTATAAATATGATTACACATCTAGCTAACTAATATCAATTTTGGAGATGAATACATATGGCTGCACATTATTGTGAACAACTTAAATATTGCTATAATAAGTTAGCTCAAGTATTAATTACCTGACAAGAAATACAAGACACAAGTGCTTTTGTACCTTAAATTTCTTTTTCTTTTTCATTTTCTTCTCTATCTTCTCCTCCAGACACTTTTGTTTAGCTTGCTGCGTGGTTCAGTTGGGGACTTCAATAATACTTCTCTTCTCCTTTAGCTATTAAGAAGTTTTTTCTTTTCCTTTTTCATTTTCTTCTCTATCTTCTCCTCCAGACACTTTTGTTTAGCTTGCTGCGTGGTTCAGTTGGGGACTTCAAGAATACTTTTCTTCTCCTTTAGCTATTAAGAAGTTTAAACTTTAGTCCTACACATAATAATAGTAAAGTAATGTTTATTTCTAAAAAAATAAAATAATAATTTTATATATTGTGAGAGTAGTAATTAATATGTGAAAAGGAGACATGAAGGATGAAGGTATACATAGAGGGGGGCTACTGATACTATGCTATCAGATTAGTACTGATCAGTATTTTTACCACTACAAATCGAAAGCAAAATTAAATATAATAGGGGACTACTAATCATAGTTAATCAGATTGATACGAATCAGTACGATTATCAATGGAAATAGAAAGCAAAATAAAATATACCTATTCCTATAGTTATCAACTTTTCAGGTTACTACTCGCTCTTATGACGTGAGATTATTTATAGTTATCTTTTAAATGATCTAATATGTAAAAGTTATTATATATTAATGAAGGATAAATTATTGTAAGTCAACTTACTCTGATAGAAACTTTACTTGCTATCTACATATGTTCCCATTTCTTAAAGTTATCTTATTTGACTAGCTATAGAAATATTTGTTGCACAAAATACTACTTCTAAGCATGCTAGTTGGGATGTTAGGAAAATATTTGAATCAAGGACATGGTGACCATTCCAGAAGAGACAAGAAATTAGGTGATGTATAAGATCATACTGCACAAACACTTTTTTCACTTTTCTCTCTATGCCCCTTAATCTAGCATAGACCATAAAAATGCATCAGATCATACTGCACAAACACTCTTTATATTTTAACCAAACAAAAGAAGGAAGTAATGCAAACCTAAAGAAAAGCAAAGAAAAACAGGATTGTCAGTTACACCTAAATGAGCATTAAATCAAACATATGAGAAAGATAAGAAATTAAACACTAAACAAGCAAACAATATGGCATCTCGAGATAATATGAATTATCATAACATGAAAGAACTTGTAAATATAAGATTTATTTGAATCTATATCAGCAAGATTAATTTACATGCATGAAAGGTTCATTTGAATAACATTAAAGAAAAATATTCACCAAGATTAAGTTGTAGTAAGTGATAAACTTAATTATGATAAATCAGGACAAACTATTGATGCACATAAAAGTCAAATAAAAAGGCCCACTAAAATCAAGTTTTCTTAAGAGATAAATTGAATGAACATATCTTGAAGCCTATGAAAAAGATGAAATCTTTCTACATGATAAACTTGATAAATACACTTTTTAACTGAGAGTCTATCAAAAATACCTTTTTTATGACAAAGTAGGTAAGGTCTTCGTACATCCTACCCTCCCTAGACCTCTCTTAGGAAATTACACTGGATAAATTCTCCCTAGACATCAATTCATTCCATGGTTGACGTTGCATCGCAAACTATTCACAATCGATAGAATCACTAAATGGGGCATTCACGTTGATCTACAGTGTGTATTGTGCTTGACCACTGCTAAGGAAACACATGCTCAATTTTTTTTTTAATGTGATTACTCTAGGTATATTTGACAGTCCCTACTTGACTGATCGTGTATAACTAAATAGATTGGGTCTTGAGAGGAAGAGGTGCATTGTCTAGAATCTCTTATCAAACTTAGTAGACCAAAGACTAGGATATTAGACTTTCTATTTGCTGCAACTGTGTACCACGTGTGGACTAAAAGGAACTATGGGAAATTTCAATAGCAACAACAAGATAGGCAAGTAAAATTGAAGGAGATAGCACTACAACTTCATATCGTAGGTCAAAACAAGATTAAAAAGAGGAAATGCCTAACTATGTTGAAATAAAACTCTCTCAAACAACATTAAAATAAATTAGAAAGTACATACTATCAAATCCGGATGAAAGTACAATTAACAAACTTTCAATTACCACGGTAAACTAGGAAAAAAAGATGAATCTGAATCAAATATAAGATTTCCTTTTTTCATATTGTGCTACAAGTATTACTACTTTTCTGTTTTTAATATGCATAGCATAAGCTAGTGACTGAATTTGCATTCTAGAAAAGGTGAATAAAATTCAATAGAACAAAAGAACGTCTAGTAACTTTGGTAGAACCCTTCAAGCACTATTACAAACTCAATTAAAAAGACACGAACATAAATGAGGTAACAAGCATTACTAATAAATTAAAAGAGTATCACAATATCACACAATTCAACAAGCAGAATTCCCCTAACTTCATAAAAAAAAACTACCAGAATCTCCTGACGAATTAAACTAAATACCTAGCAGATTCCCAGGTGAATGAAAGCTATAACCAACTAAATTTTACATAAAAATCAAAGCATATGAAAATACCCTAGAATAAAGCGACTTTTCAGGCACATACCTTAAAAAATAAAGTCACATTCCTAAAAATCTCATAATAAAGCAACTATTTCTCTTTGTTAAAAATGGATTAGCGATTTAGGTACCCTGTGCTATAATAGTACTGATGGTCTCCAAGTCTCAAGTCTCTAATATAGTACAATGGTCTTAACGAGAAGAGTGGAAAAATGGAAAAGTACTGATGAGTTAGCCGAAGGTCTCTCACAACGATGAATTAGACCTAACTCCTTGTTGAAGAAAGGGTTAGGTCGATCTCTTGTTCCAGAAGAGAGGGTTTTGGAAGAGGATTCTGGTATAAAGAAAAATAAGACAATAGATATATCCCTAATATTTAATTGTTGGTGGCAACGACTTTAGCTACGAAATATATATATCTGTCGCTATATATAAATTTGTTATTAAAGAATAAATAGCTAAGGACGATTTATTTTGTTGCTAAGAATTTCAATATACTTTTTTAGTTTAGCGACTAATTTATTGTCCTTGCATCCGTCGCTAAATTTTGACAAAAAATTCCCACTTGCCTACGTCGCTGTTTTCGTTGACAAAATAAAGGCGCCAATTTTTAGCTCCCAAATAAAGCAACAAATTTTGATTTTCGTCGCAAATTTTTTATTAGTGTGGATGCTTGTATTATTTTTATTTATTTAGCAACATACACGTTATTTTATCGCTAATCCGTCGTTATTCAGCGACAAAAATGTGATTGTCGTTAAACACTGTTTTTTGGTAGTGTTAGGGGTCATAGGAAGTGCCCATAGATGGAGATCTAGAGTTAGTGATTTTGGGTTACTTTACGACTACGGTTGGGACTTCTGACCGTACAAGGTCCTACGGTCCGTATCCCAAGGATCGTGAAAAGTGGTTTGGACTTAAAGGGTTTTTGGACCAGAAGTTCTACGTGAGGCCCCTACGGGCTGTAGAAAGTTCTACGACCTGTAGGAAGAGTTTTATGGTTTTTGGTTGAAATATTGGTCTCTTGTACTTGTTCCACGGATGACCTAGATAGTCTGTAGAAGTTTGTACGGACTGTAGGTCAGTCAGTAGAGTCCCTTCGATAGTTTTTATGTCAGGGTTATTGAGTCTTTTTCTATCCTTTTAAACTTCTAAACTATGTCATTTTGGCTCTATAACTAAGTTTTATGATTGATTTTACTTTTCAAAATCTGCGCATTCCCTCTCATTCACTCAAAACCCTAAAGTTCTCTCAAGTTCATCTTCTCCAAATTCTCTCCATGACTCTCAAGGAAATTTCTTAGGTTCTTCAAGCTTCAAGTTTCCTTATGCAATTCTAAGGCTTTAATTGCCCAAGGTATGCGAAAAATTCATCAATGGATTCCTTTCCATCTATTGAGCCCAAGAAATCCTTAATTCTCCTTTAAGATTTCACCCAATTTCTAGGGTTTATATGATTCTTCATGGGTTCGATTAATTATGTTTCAATTGATTATGTTTGATCTTATTTTACATGATTTGATTGAAATTACATATTTTCAATATCTTTCACATAAACTCATGCTATATGCCTATTTTGACCATGAATTGAGCTTTGAAACTATGCATGCATAAATGTATTGTAGTGAATATGATTCTAGATTCTTCCGATTGAAGTATTCTCAATATGAAAGATTTTCATGACTTAGTCACTTTTGATTAAAGTGTGTTTTTACTATGAAAAAATTATCATGATTTAGATGCTTCCGATTAAGTGTCTTTTAAACATCGATTATGTTATAAAATCATGGTGTTTGAAGGAGCTATTCTTATGATTTTTTTGAGTCTTTATGATTAAGTTGGTGTTACTAGATTCTCACCATTTCAAAGACTAAACAGATATGAATATGATATTTTGACTTAATGATTTTCATTGGGAGTTTACTTAACACCGAGTGGATTTGTGCGATTTCCATAGTTATTGAACTACATGCCCTCGTAGGATGTCCCAATTTGACAAACTAGCTAGTGGATCCACCTGAGCTTTAGAACATGGTCCTACCTTGGCAAGTAGGACAATCTCTTTTCGATGTGGGAGTAAAATACCGAATTCCATGTTATAACTCATATGGTCTATGCCAATTAAAGGTAAACATCCCACAAAAGATATGATTTTCTTATTTATCTTATGTTTTATACATATGTTACGATTCTTCTATATTGTATTGACCTCGTTTCCATGATTTATGACTTTAGCTTATCATGCTTTTGATATGTTTTACTTGGTTATGCATTATCATGTTTAACTTGTCATGTTATCACGGTTATGTTATCATGCATTTTCCCATATTCAGTACATTCAAAGTACTGACGCATATATCTCGTGTGACTATATTGTTTCATAATGTAGGATCTGACGTTCCTCCATCTGATCTTGACTAGTTGGATTGCTCAGCATTTTCTTGTGGATTGGTGAGTCCTCATGGTTCGAGGGCATAACCATTATTAGTCTTTTATTGCTCTCAGTCATTTCAGTTTTCAGATATGATATTCATGAGCTGAGAGTTTTGTCCTAACCACACCTATGATTAGTAGAGGCTTTCGTCAGTCATAGTTTATGTTCCGCTTATTCAATCATATACTTTGATTTCGGTATTTTCCATGTTATTAAAGATTTTGAGACTTATATCTCATTCTCTTGTTTTACTCTCTTATGTTGTATATCATACTGTAATGCTTATGTCAAGTGACTTGTTTAGGGTCTTTTAGGGTTCTATTCACCATATCACATTTAGGGATAGTTTGAGTCGTAAATAATAATAAAATTTGGGTACAATCTACCTTTCTTAAATAGTCCCCAAGGCCTAGCTCGAGTGGCAAAATGTGGAGGATTTGTGGCTTAGGTCGCAGGTTCAAGCCCTACACCATGCAAAGTGAAGCCCGATATTTAAGTGGAGAAGGGTAGAGGGGCTGACCCATTATCCACCGAGTTTAGAAGGCTGTGATTGGTCCAAAGGGTGGATCGTAGATGGATTTCTCGATTATCAAAAAAAAAAACTACCTTTCTTAAATACCACTTGTAAAATTCCACTAAATATGTTTTTATGGTTGTAAAGTAGATTCAAAACCAACTTTGTTTGCTCTAGTTGATTTTTGAGCAACTTTCACATATATCAAACATAAAAATCATATTTGCATGTTATAGTTATAGTTTGCATAATTGCGCTCCATAACAAATTTTATGTTTGCTATGAAGCTTTTGATTTGTATAATTCGCTATAAACATCCAATTTTATACAAATTATTCAGTTTTGTATAAATTCATTTATACATTGTAATTTGTATAATAATGTATGCATTTGTATAATTATAAGTGTATAAAATGGAAATATATGTATTTGTATCTGTACATACACTTTTCTCTCGCTTTATACAAACACAAACACATTTTATATATTTTATATCGAAATGTATAAAAATGACTAATTGTATATCGAAAATAGCTAATTGTATACCGAATCAGATGACAAAAAAAAATGTTTGATATGAATTACAATTATAATAAACTATGACTATAACATTTAATGTAAATTAATAATTTACTATTTCATACAATTTTTCTTTTGATTTTTTGTCAGACTCGAATTCGGATAGCAGGAGTAAGGAAGAAAGCGCGTAAATTTTCCCTCCTTAAAGCGAAATAATTCCCCGTTAGTGGCAGTGTCCGCTATTTTCACTAGAAACAAAGGGCATTAATGACATCAACAAAATCAAACGAAGCACTTCTCTTGTAGTATTTCCAAAAGCTGGGTATGAACACTGTAGAGGGAGAGATGATATGATACAAGTTGTGAAGATCGACAAGAAAACGAGTTTCGAAGATTCACTGATATGATATCAGTAGTGGGTAGGTTTTAACTGATCCAAATTCATAAGGTTCTTCGCAATACTTTCTTTTTTTTTACTCAAAACCCTAATTCAATCTATCATCAATACATCCGGTGAAATTGGGGTTTCTTCAATATCTAAAAGCTTCAATGGGTGCTCAAGAGAAGTCTTCTAGCACCAACAACTCGATGCAGGTTAGTTCAGTTTACTCTCGTAGTTGAACTTATTATTATTATTATTTAAAAAAACTAATTAAATTTCTTGCTTTACACCTTTCATTAAGCTCTAGCTGGTTAATTTTGTTTGGTAAAAGATGTTCCTTTGGGTTGATTCTGAAGCTCGAGCTTAGCTTGTGAGCTTGCATAGCTGGTGCATTTGTTTAAATTTTGTCAAACTATGATGAATTGCCAACGTCAATGAGTTTTGTATTGTGGTATATGATTGAATTCTTCCGTTTTCTTTAGCGATGGTTGCTAATGTCATAAAGTTGTTTGTCAGTGGAACTGTTTCTTGGGGAATTTGATATTGGTGTCCTTTATAGAAGGTTTTTATAGGAAGGTGAAATACTGTATCCTTTGTGCTTGTTTTGAAAATTTATTTCGACTCCTTATTAGATGTGGTTCACATAAATGACTTGTTTAGAGGGCTTGTTACTTGTAAATTAGGAACAAATCACACACATTTGGTGTGGAACTATTTAATGGTTCCAGCATAAATGAAAAGGATTAACATTTTAATGAGACTGTCTCAGCGCAAAAAGAGAGGGGATATGGTGAAATCAGTAGATGCTACACATTATTGGATTTAGCCTTGGTATGAAAACTCACTAATTAATCACTTTCAAATTCAAAGAAATGTTGGAGTTAAAAAGAAGAGGCATGGAAAGAAGGTTAGCACCTTTTGCCTAAGATGGTGTAATCAATATTTGAATTGGTCCCTAGCTTAGATTGGGCATCATGTTCTTAGAGGTTCACATTTTAAGCAATTTTTTTTTGTTTCCATAATTGTTTTATGACATAATTATTGGAAGAGTAGAAGAAAGAAGTTGACCAAATGTCTCTGTCTCTACTAGAATTTAGAACATCAAAAAATGAAATAGAAGAAAGATCTCTAACACCCACTTTTTCTTTCCCTCCTTCATTTTTCTTATTTCCCATGCTACGATCCCCTTCATCTTATCTTTTAATGATCATTTCTCTGACATATCATTCTACAACTTTCTCTGGAATGATAATATTTTCTTTTCTTTTGGGTCGTGAATTGTCCAAACGTAAGGAAAGATATAATGTAAGACACTTGATTTGAATGGTTGAAACAAAACTTGGATTTGTTAGGGGGATGTTAATCACTTCTCATTATGATGGATATGTTATATTCTTTTACTTCTTTTGCTTTCCTTTGAATGTCATGGTAATGTTATTTACAGTTGGGTTCCAAGGCCAAACATGTTCATCTTTCCATTTTTTGGAATTTTATTAAATTTAGGAGATAAGGGCATTTCACTTAAGCCTGTCCCTTCTTCAAAACCCACTCCACCATTTACGATTTTCATTTCCAATTATTGGTGCCTCTTATCTTCAGTATCTCTTTAGAGTTTCTCAAACGGAAACCTCTCAATATCCATTTAAACTCTAAACCCAATTTCACAAGCTTAAACTCTACCCACCCGAAAATTGCTCTATCTCCTTACCAACATCTTTGGCCACTCCATCCTCTATGGGTATGTGAACTTGTTTGGATTAGTTGAATTTAATTACTTGTAAGCACCAAGTATTAAAACATACTTTTTAAATTGTAATTGCACCAAAAGGGGGAAATTTAACAATTCAAAAAAAGGG
>JAJOOH010005133.1:0-23980 GCA_029582605.1 Solanum gracilifrons
TTCAAGCAATCTTAGAATGCTAAACTAAAATTGCATTTGCAACTACAATTCATCAATTAAAACACCAACTATTAATTGAGCCCACTTCAAATCAACAACAAAATTAGTAATCACACCCCCCAAGAAGGGCGGTTTTAGCCACACATAATAAATAACAAGAAATCGTTACCAACTATGTTTTCCATCAGGTTGGACAACAATCCACAAGTCTCCAAATGCTCAAATTTAAGCTAAATGTCAAACAAACCCTAAATCTCTACTCAAAGAGAATAAGAACAATGTTTAAAATGTTTAGGATCAAAAACCCAGAACTAGACGAAATGGGAACTTCTTTTCTTCTTTTTAAAAATACATTTATCCATTCCTGGAATATCAGATTCGAAGTCACTCGTCGATGTAACTAGGGCTTTGCCGACCTAGTCGGTGATACACTCAGTACTCCTTTTCATCGCCTTCTATTCTTAGTCGTTCACCATCTCAATTCTGTGACTTTAGGCAATCAAGATCGATATCGTCGATCCATTCGGCACACCACTGAACCATCAATGTAGTCGCCAAATTGGTGTTGTCCATGGGTGATGAGTTCGAGATTTGGAATCATTTGGGGCTTTATTTATATCGATGTAGTGTCCTCATATGCTTCATTTTTGCCATACACTAATGTTAAATCCTTGATTTTCAGGTATATGGATTGAAGAACAAAGAAAGGACACTAACATGCAAAAAGGAACAAAGCAAACTAAGGAATTGAAGAAAGGCAAGCATGATGATCTCCAAGAGCACTTGGCGAATCGCCGAGTGGCTCGCTTGACCGCCTAAAGTTCAGTGTGCTAGCCCCGAAAGAAGAAACCAAGTTGGCGACCAAAAGGAGCAGTCGCCGAATTACCGAGTAGTTCCGCGAAGTAAAAAGAGATCGCCCAAAGTTATAGACCTTGAAGATGTTGAATGCGAAGGCAAAAGGCGATGGAAAAGATCGATTGGTGGCTCATCGAGTAGTTCGGTGAGCCCGACTTACTTCGCCAAACAGCCTTTTGTGGATTAATTTTGGCAACTATAAATTAGAATTTGAACATTTATTTTTGCATGTTGAGTTATGTTTGGAAGGCTATTTTAGACTGAATTAGTTTCATAACACTTTTCTTTGTAGTTTTTCATAGTTTAGAAGAATTTGAGAGGTTTAATTTGGAGAATTTGGTAGTAGGGTTCGAAGATTCGACAAATTAAAGCATTGTAAAGACTAAATCACTCTTACCCAGTTGATGTATAATCAATTCAGTAATTATTTTTACCTTTTTATGATGTTTGGCTCAAACCCCAATTTGTGGGGTGTGATCAAGTGATTATGGGATGAATTAGTTTATGGTTATTATTAATTACTAGTTTAAATGTTATTTCTAAATGAGTTTAATCATTAATTGTGGTTTAATTTATGAAGTGTAGTTGCAAATGCAGTTTTATCTTTGTGTTCTTGGAATTGCTCGATAGAGAGGTTTTAGAACTAAGATTATTGATTAATGATTTATGAGTATTCGGTTGAGCTGGGTTTACCTCAAGAGAGTGAATTCTAAACCCAACCCTACCCATCTAGCTTGAAAGAGTGGATGAATTAAGGTGTGGATTGTTCTTCATTGTCATGCTTGTTGATGTTCGAAAGAAATCACCTGATTCGGGGTAGTTGTTCGAGAGAAAGATGTATCTCTTATAGTCTAGCTTACTTACTGATATTTAGCTATTTAGCAGTAGTTTCAATTACCCATATATCTATATTTTCCTATAATCGATCACATCCCGAGAATCCTTCTCCTCATTGTTATTTCGATGTTTTTGTTACTGTTTGTAGTTGATAATTAAGACCAAAAACCCCATCTAACATTCGTGTCTCCCCTTTAACTTGATTAATGTCTTTTTCAACAATTTATATTCGTATGGCTGATTGGACCACATTTGCACTTCCTATTTGAATTTAAAACACATGTCGCTCCTTGTGGGATTCAACCCCAACTCATTTAGTTGGGTTTTATACTGATTTACGATCATTGAAACCTAAAATTGGATGAGGTGTGCTTGAAACCTTAAATAAATGGGATGGCCTATTAGAACTTTAGGCGAGCTGAAGGTCCACTAGGCGAGTCGCTGATGACTCCACAATTTGGACTTATTTAGGGCTTTATTTTAATAGAATTAGTGTCCTCAAATGCATAGTTTGTCTCAATAACTGATGTAAAACCTTAATTTTTAGGTATTTGGAGTTTGAGGCAAAGCATGGACACTACTTGGCAAAAAGGAACAAAACGACTGAAAAGACGAAGAAAAGAAGGCTTGAGGATCGCCTAATGCATTAGGCGAGTTGCCAAATGGCCTCAACCTCGCCCAAAGTTCCAGTGTGCTGAGCCCTGAAGGAAAAAATCAAGTCGGTGATGAAAAGGAGCAGTCAGCGTGTCACTAAACAGTTCCGTAAAACAATACTATATCACCCAATGATCCAGTACGTGAAGATGCTGAAGGCAAAAGCGGAAAGACAATGAAGCAGACCAAAGGGTGGATCATCCAGTGCATCGGGAATCATGACTAACTATGCCGAGTGATCCTTCACAACACATTTTTAGATAACTATAAATACTAGTTTGAATTTTTATCTTAGTAATCAATTTCATAAACAACATTTTATTTTTCTAAGTTTCAAGTAGAGAGACCTTGTTCTTAGCCTTTGAAGATTTGAAGACTTCCAATTCCGAGAAATTGGAAGTGGGTGTTAAAGATTTTTCATCCTAGATTCGTTTAAAGTGAATATAAATCATACCCAGTTGATGTTACTTCGATTTGGTATCATTTTCTTCCTTTTTTTATTTCTTGCTAAAACCCCAATTATTGGGTGTGATTTTGTGAATATGGGTTAAATTTCCTGTTGGGTATTGCTTATTGTTAGTCTATTTGTTGTTTAAATCTGATTTCGTTTAGTAGCTGTGTTTGAACTTAATGGGATTGTAGTTGCAAATACCATTTCATCTTAGTGTTTTTGGCTTGCTCGAGAGAGAGATTTTAAAACTAAAACTACTAAATCGATAGCCGGTGGTTATTGGGTCGTTGTGGGTTCAGCTCGAGAGAGTGAATGGGCTAAGGCAGAGGTTGTGCTTAAAAGTGGCAACTCGGTGTTTGAGAGAAACCGAGTTGATTCGGGGTAAGTTGTTCGAGAGAGAATTACCCCCACTAAAGTCTAGCCTAGTCACAAATGTTCAGCAATTGATTATCGATAGCATTTACCCGATTGTGTAGTTTATCCCATATCCCTATCACATCCCAAGAATCTCATCTCCTATATTCACATTTTTTTTATCTTCACTGTTTTTGTTGATTAATTGAATACAAATCCCCCATTGATATTTGACATTCGTGTCAACCCCTTAATTTATCATTTTTTTACTCGATAATTTTTTTAGCTATGGTTAATTCTAGCATATTCGCGCTTAACTCTTAATTCTCAGAAACTGTTCCCTTGGGACTCTACCCCAACCTATTCGGTTGGGTTATATTACTATTGAACGACTGTTGACACTTGAATTGGAAGTTGTGCCTTTGATAACGTTATTCAATCAAAATGGTACCGCTGCCAGGGAGTGGTGTTATTTGAAAATTTCGAGTAGAGTCAAATTTTGCTTTTGTTAGTCGTAGATTACTTACTTAATTTTTAGTTGTGTTTTGGGTGTTTCTTTTGAAACAGGAAACATGAGTGTAAAGGGTGAAAGTGCTACTTAAATGGATTACCCCCTATTGAGGTTGTTAAATCTTAAGGATAACCTTCTAACGTTCCAGCAATTGGAAGGCGAGGCTATCCATGATATATGGCCAAGGTATAAGGCATCACTACAGCAATTCCCGAATCATGGACTGCCAGACAAATTGTTGCTGGAATGATTTTATAGAGGTCTTAGTCCCGAACATAGAAGTAACGGTCGATCAACTATTTGGAGGGTGTTTGACACAACGACCCTATGGACTAGTAGTTTAGCGTCTTGATGGGTTGGTTAAAGCGAACAAGGAAATAAAGAAAGGCTAAGAATGGGCTGACTTGTTGATTTATCTGGACGATTTGTCCAAAAGAGTAATGTAGTTGGAAGAAAGTTCCAACAAGAAGATCAAGTACCTTCCCCCTCGCAAGTGTAAAAAGATGAATCAACATGAGGGTGGACGAAATGGAGAAGTTCTCTCAATCATTCTACACAAAATCGAGGAACAAGATAGAGTATTGAATGAGATAAAAGAGAATGTCGAAATGCTGAATCAGATGACGACCTCTCATTCCATGATCATTCAGCTACAAGATTCCCAAATAGGTCAAATGATGTCTTGTCTCTACTCACATCACCAAGAAGGGTTGCCTAGTGATACTAAGGCTAACCCCGATAAAGAGGTTTGAATGGTGACTTTCATCGTACCACGACGTTAACTGAGGCACTGTTTGGGAGGAAACCCAAAACCCTTAAATACTTTAATTTTGTTTTAGAAATAATGGTGTTTTGATTTTGCAGGTTGAAGTGTGGATAGTTGTAACAGCCTGTACTGTGCATATGCTTATTATATTCTTGTGATACTTGACATAGCCTTATAGTATAGATGAGGGACCATGTTTCTTATATGATTAGAATTGGTTTAAACTAGCTTGGAAGGTGATGTGTTGCCTTACAAGTTGCAGCATGTGTCCTGCAAGTTATAACTCCAACGGAAGTATTTAAACTCGAGACGGGAAGGTAGTAATTGAGCTTAAAGTTGAAAGTTAAGTTCTAAGTTAAAGAAAAAGAGATTAATAATTAGAAAATGGAATAAAATATGTAAGTTGTTTGCTTGACTTAACTAAGCTAGTAGGTGACAAGAAGGTGCATCACCTACTTTGACTTATTGACCAGTCCAAAGAACCAAGTAGGTGCATCACCTACTCGAACTATATGGATCTAGTTAAAAACACCAAGGTTTATGGATCAGATTTGGGCCTATGCTAATGGACTCACTTGAGGCCCAAACTATGTTAAATAAAACAAAATGAAATTAAAGCCCAGCAGCCAAATCTGCCAAGGCCCAATATATTTAAGCCCAAGTGAAAGCTAGTAAGTGCATCACCTAGTTTGACCTTTTGAGTTGCTTGATGTACATAAGCAGGTGCATCACCTACTTGATCAATTAGTGGCTGAAAATGGACCAAAAAAAAGAGGTTCTAGAGGATTATTTTTTTATGGTCAAGAAGGCTCCTTATAAACCCAATATGAGCTGATCTTTTCACTCATTTTAACATACAAAAATCACAATTCACTCTAGCTCTCTCTCTCTTTTCTCTTAAGGATTAAAACAACAACCTTAAAGTTCCTTCTAGGATTCTTGAAGAAATCTTCATATCTGCAAACCAAGGTAAGAGAAACACTTAACACCTGAATATTCTAATTGCAGACTTAAGAAGATCAAATATAAATCAATTTCTAAGTCCCCGGCAGCGGCGCCAAAAACTTGTTACTCCCCAATATACACGCATGTGTACGAGGTCGCTCAAGTAATATAGATTCTTAAAGAAACGAGTTATCGTTCCCAAGGGACTTATGATCAACTTATATTTGACACTCAATTCCACAAATAAAATAAGAGTAATTGTTTAAGAGATGGTGATGGTCGTTAACTACTACTACTAATTATTCAATAATTAAATGTAACCAAGATTGAACGATTTTAAGATGATGTTTCAAGAAAGTAAAAGACAATTCCAGGGGTGCAGCAAGCAATGAATCTCATATATCATATTCTCGGCTTAGAACTAATTTTAGTTGTCAAGTTACTAGTTTACATGGTTAATTGAATGAGTCGAGTATCAAACCTCTAGTCGCCTACTCCAGTTAGTAGTCTAACTACATCGTTGAGCGGGGATAAACGTGCCTAACTGGCGAGCATTTATATTTCATCTTGTTTCGTAACCAAAAAGTTGTTCGTCTGGGCGTCACTTCTAAACACAAATCAGCTCAATCAAATGGGTCGATTGAGCTCTTTATATTCTCTGGTATATCTAACCTCTCATTTCTCGATTTTAAGATTAGGCAATTTATTTATCTTCTGGTGATCAAGCACAAAATACTAAAACAAGAATGTAGAAGTAACTTATAATGGCAGCCAATAGTTAATTCAAAAAACTTTAAATAATCAATAATCGATTCGTAGCTACAGTCCTAGAATTAAGGCGTTTAGCCACTCATACTATTAGAAAACCACAAAATACAATTGTTCATGTGATTTCCAGAAAATAGAAGAGTTAGAAGATCGAAACCTATTACAAGCGATGAAACTTGCTCTTGCACACTAATAAAAAGTCGAACCATAACAATGGAGCCCTAAGGGTCTATTTATAATAGTAGGAGAATTGGAGTCAAAACCTACTTCAACTAGGAATCCTTTTCAATACAACTTAAGCTAAAAAAATTGGAATTTCCTTGGGGTGTCGCGTCATCCATAGCGCATTGCAATTGCCACAGAAATTTCCACCTTGGCGCGTCGCACCTCTCAGTACGCCTGGGGAAGAATAGTACACCAAGAAATACTTTTTGAAGTTCCACCAGTGGCGCGCCGCGTCAACCAGTGCGCAAGCCACTGGTGGTTCTTGCCTTAGCAATTTTCTTCTCCAAATCCCTCAAAAGTTCCTGAAACTACTAATCATATGTTTTAGTGCACAATCGTCACAAGTTTAACAAAATCAAGTTAATAGTCATAGATCATTCTTCAATTCAATCCAAACATGGGAAAATATTGACAACTTAGGCATGTAAATACGCCTAAGATCATTTTTGTTGTGTCATGCCCTAACCTCGAGGGGCACAACTGGCTCCTAATGCAAAAACTCAGGCCCGAGCCGACCTTGCTGAACCTTTGGTACTAGTGCATGGCAGCCACACACAATCAACAAAACAAACAAGTATATCTTGGCTTAAAACTAAGACCTCGGCCGACAAGGCCCCTGTCAACTGATCTATAAAAGAAAAAGCTACTCCCAGGAGATCATATAAATAAATAGCCAACAAGCATAGAAGTCTTAATTTGGCCGTCGAGGTCACCATGATATCTATACCAACACTAAAACAAGGTATATATCAATACAATACATCAAACAACTCACAAGCTTTAGCAAACCAATAACATAGGCCAGTATGGCCATAACGTAGCTATACACCCCACACACTAGTCTGCAAGCCTCTAAGACTAGTAAAGATTAGCGGAACAGATACCCAGCCTACCCATAAATATATATACAACAAAAGGTAAGAAACCTCCAACTTTGGTAGCTCCAGAGGAAAGGGGCTAGCCATCTAGATAAAAATCAATCCTGCTGTTGAGGAGCTCTACTCGGTCGTCTGTCAGGACCTGCATGGATGAATGCAGCGCCCCCAAGGCAATGGGGCATCAGTACAAAATAATGTACAGAGTATGAAAGGCAATAGACTATGAGGAGGTATCTGATATACTGGAATAATCTGATAAATAAATCAAGGATAAGATAAGTGTACTGACCTGCTCCTAAATATAAACTTATCAAAAATAATAAAACAACAACCTACCCAAGGCCCCATAAGCTCGGCAGCTACAAACAGCACACAAGACCACCTACTCAGGCCCCCATAAGTCGTGAAGGTGTCAATTAGCCTATATACCCCTATTGGTAGTCCCCTAGCCCTGTAGGCAGTCACACAGCCCTATTAGGCATTAATTTAGCCCCGTAAGCAACACATAACTCTCTTAGGCATCAATATATCCCTGTAGGCAACTCAAAGCTTTTTCAGGCATCCATATAGCCCTATAGACAGAACATAGCCCTTCTAGGCATAGATCACATTTCTGCAGCTAACCACAATAGCACTAAGGGCAACAATAACAATCCAATCGCTAAAAGCGAGCCATTTAGTTATAAGCAACCTATAAAAATAGCCTCTAAGTCGTGTCCAACATAGGGACGCTACTAACTGAATAAGAATCCCGACAAGGGAAGATTACATCAACTCGAGCAGCCAATAATCAACAATAATGAATACATGTGTAACAAGGATAACAACCCATTTATGTTGCTCCTAAGCTTTAAGGAAGCATGTCTTAGGTAGGGAATAGCCTTAGCATACCTTTCTAATGAACGCTCGAAAGACTGTTAGTTCCTTTACTAAAGTTGTTCCTTATGTCCAAAGCTTCGCAAATACTATATAGACACAACTTGTACGCACCTATAAATAGTTCATAATTAATCTTAAATCGGCAGATTTGTCATATTGCCCCAACTTGTCGAAACGTCCATAGTAATTCATAAAAACAACCATAAAAGGGTCCCGAAATGATTACCTTAGTTAACCAAGTGTAAATCTTGAAGAAACATCAATAACAACAAATTTATATCTTCAAACACCAGCTCCAAACGCAACTAATAGAAGGGAAAAATGATTGCCACGTGTAGGGAATACGTTTCTAGGCACGGGGGGAATGTTTAATGGTAGAAATTGTCAAAAACTAACCTTCATCATGCTAGAACTCCATAGGAACCCTATCTTAAGCTTTCTCTCTGGTTTGGAGATGAAATGGAATGTTTTCATGGCTTAAAATGTTAAATAAGCTGACATACCATATTTCTGACCCGACTCGGATTCTACCCTGGCAGTCCCTAGTAAAACCCTCATAACGTTTTCTCTGATGTCGGTTTGATACGGGGTTTTGTGCGTTGCAAACTAGACTCTTAGGCCTTCGATTTAATAGGTGACAGGACTTCAAACTCTTTATATATTTGGAGAAAACATCCAAGACATTGGACCCAAAATTTAGACAAATATTTAAAAAGGAACTTACGATAACTTTCGCCAACTTTTATTTTGCCACTTACTTAACTTTAAAACTTGAGATACAACCCTTGAACATTTAACATATGACATACCACATCATTTTTAATTTATTACTCACCATCCTTGTCTTTCCACAAAGATACGAGTTAATTTAGACGTTTTGGAAAGTCAGGGTGTTACATGCTTCCCCCCTTAGAAACATTCATCCTCGAATGAAAAAAATATATGAGTCACGCGGTTAAGTTTGTCACTATATAGGAACCTAAAATGCAAAAAGTATAACCTAGACGTCTCACTTGACGACATAAATTGCTAAGCACTATAGCTCCGCTATAACAGTGCGAGCAAGTATACAACGACAACGACAATAATAAAAAGCAACAATATAAAAAAATTCAGATAGGTATCTTACCTCACTACACCAATATAAACTGATATGCCCTGGGATATGAAACAAGTGAGGATATTTGGACATCATGTCATCCTCAGCTTCCCAGGTCACCTCTTCTCTCCACAATACTTTAACTGAAGCCACCTCTTTGGTCCTCAATTTATGGACCTGCCGATCTAATATGGCAACTGGAGTTTCCTCGTAGGACAACTCCTCTGCGATCTGAACATCCTCAACTGGGACAACCCGAGAAGGGTCTCCTACGCACTTCCGTAGCATAAATACATGGAAAATTGGATGAACAGATTCTAGCCCTGAAGGCAATTCTAACTCATAAAACACTCGTCCTACCCTCCGAAGGATCTGGTATGGCCCAATGAATCTTGGACTAAGCTTGCCTTTTTTGCGTAATCTCATAACCCCTTTCATAGGCAATTTTGTTAGTCTATCAACAATTACCTAAATAGAGTCAAACTTGCGACGCGATCGAGGTAACCCTGTAATAAAATCCATGTTAATTGCTTCCCACTTCCACAAAGTAATGGCTATCTCCTGAACTAGCCCACTGGGATTTTGGTGCTCAACCTTCACCTGTTGGCAGTTAGGACACTGTGCCACAAACTCAGCAATGTCCTTCTTCATCATGTGCCACCAATAGATCTCCTTAATATCATAGTACATCTTCATCGAACCAGGGTGAATAGAAAATGGGAATGATGTGCCTCTTCCATAATCCGATGCGGAAGCTTTGCAACATTCGGAACACACAATCGACCACTATATCTAAGGACTCCATCTCCTGCTATATCAAATGCTAAAGTCTATTGATTCTGAGCATTGGATCTGAGCTGCTCTAAGCTACGATCCTCTTATTACCATGATTTTACTTCTACAACTAGAGATGATACGGTTTTGTCTTGAATTGTTACCCCACTATCTTCTGTCTCTAACAATCTGACTCCCAAGCTAGCTAACTAATGAAGCTCTCGAGCTATCTCACACTTCTCAACACCTAAATATGATAAACTACCCATAGATCTTCGACTGAAGGCATCAGCTACCACATTCGCCTTTCCTGGATGATATAAAGTGTCCACGTCGTAGTCTTTCAGTAACTCAAGCCATCAACGTTGTCGCAGATTTAAATCCTTATGTCTAAAGATATATTGAAGGCTTTTATGAATTGTGAAGATGTCAGCATGAACGCCATACAAATAGTGTTTCCAGATCTTTAGCGCATGTACAACTGCAGCCAATTCTAAATCGTGGGTCGAATAGTTCTTCTCATGCTTTCTCAACTGCCTTGAAGCATATGCGATAACCTTACCATGTTGCATTAGAACACATCCCAACCCAACACCTGAAGCATCACAATACACCGCATAGCCTTCTAAACCGTCTAGCAATGCAAGAACTAGTGTTGATGTCAACCTGTCCTTCAGCTCCTGGAAACTATGCTCGCAAGCCTCAGTCCACTGGAACTTAGTTACATTTTTAGTCACCTTCGTTAATGGGGCTGAAATTGAAGAAAATCCCTCTACAAACCTTCTTTAGTATCCAACTAACCCTAAGAAACTACGAACCTCAGTCGGAGTCATGGGTCTGGGCCAAGTCTTTACTGCCTCAATCTTTTGTGTATCAACCGCAATGCCTACATCTGATACATTATGGCATAAGAGAGATTCAGAGTCTAACCAGAACTCACATTTAGAAAACTTTGCATAAAGTTCTTGGTCTTGAAGAACCTGAAGGACTGCTTGCAGATGATTTTCATGATCATCTTTTGAACGTGAATACACCAAAATATCATCAATAAATACAATCACAAACAAGTCTAGATACAGCCTAAATATACTATTCATCAGGTCCATGAACACTGCTGGGGCATTAGTTAATCCAAAAGACATTACCAAGAACTCAAAGTGTCCATATCTAGTTCTTAAAGTTGTCTTTGGAACGTCTTTCTCCCGAACTCGTATCTGGTGGTACCCTAATCTTAAATCAATCTTTGAGAAAACTTAGCACCTTGTAACTGATCAAACAAGTCATTTATCCTCGGAAGGGGATACTTATTCTTTATAGTTGCCTTATTCAGCTGTCGATAATCGATACATATTCTTAGTGAGCCATATTTCTTCCTGACGAACAACAGTGGTGTACCCCATAGTGAAGCACTAGGCCTAATAAAGCCTTTATCCAGCAAGTCTTACATCTGATCCTTCAACTCCTTTAGCTCAGCAGAAACCATTTTATAAGGAGGGATAGATATGGGTTGTGTACTTGGTAGCATATCGATAGCAAAATCAATTTCCTATTCTGGAGGGATACCAGGGAGCTCATCTGGAAATACATCTAGAAACTCATTAACTACTGAAATAGACTGAAGAGTCGGTGGTTTTGCATCTATATTATGAACATGAACAAGATGATAAATACAACCCTTGGTAATCATCCTCCTTGTCTTAAGATAGGAAATAAACCTACCTTTCGGCGTTGCTGTACCGCCTTTCCATTCCCGAACTGCCTCTCCTGGAAAGTGGAATCTAATAATCTTTGTCCGGCACTCAACATTAGCATAACAAGACGCTAACCAGTCCATACCCATAATAACTTCAAAATCGACCATCTCTAACTCTACGAGATCTACAGAGGTCTGACGGTTGATAATTTCTACCATGCAACCTTGATAGACTCTCTTGGCAACAATAGACTCACCAACTGGTGTAGATACAATTAAGGGTCGATCTAATAGTTCTGCTACTATACATAACTTCCCCGCAATAAATGGAGTAACATAAGACAGAGTAGATCCAGGATCTATCAAAGCATAAACACAATGGGAAAAAATAATCAATGTACCTGTCGCAACATCTGGTGATGACTCTGAGTCCTGTCGGCCGGTTAATGAATATGTACGGTTCTGTCCACCACCAGAACTAGATGATCCCTCTCTATCTCCGCCTCTACCTCTACGTGCTGAAGTCTGGGGTCCACGCCATGTAGACTGTGCTGATGAGGAAGAACTTACTATTGACCTGGTCGACTGACCTATACCACCCTGACCTATGGTAGGGCAGTTTCTTCACCCATGCCCCTCCTGTCCACAAGAATAACTACCTATGGAACCCTGTCTACACCTCCCGAAATTCATCCTACCGCAAGTAGCGCAATACGGCGGGGCTGTCCTAGATTCGCCTGAACCCCTCTGCTGCTGAGAGCCTGATCTCGTGAACCCTCACCTAGGCCTGACTGTTCCTGACTATCAAATTTACTACCTTGGAACTATTGTGGTGGAGGTCTAGGTGGCCTAATAGAATATCGGGGTCTGGGACTACCCTGAAAATCTCCCTGCTAACCAGCGGGCCTAGCCCTCTTCTGTTTCTCTCTCTTGACCCTTTCACTCATATACTGTAAATGTCAGCGATCATCTATGCCTTGTGCAAATGCCTGAATTCGCGAGATATCCATATTATCATTTAGTGCAGCGGTAGAACAAGCATCAATATAGTGTGAGTCGAGCCCTCCCACAAATCTACGCACCCTATCATGCATCGTATTAATGAATGCTGGTGCATATCTAGCCAATGAATCAAATCTCAGCCCATACTCTCGGTCACTCATGCTGCCCTGTCGGAGGTTCTGAAACTGGTCCACCCGTCCATCCTTAATCTCTCGAGGCAAATAGTGATCTATGAAAGCTTATGTTAAGCTATCCCAAGTGGATAGGGATGCATGTTTTCCCCTAGATCTCTCCCAATTCTCGTACCACAATACTGCAACATCGTGGAATCGAAATGCTGCTAACTCAACTGACTCATTCGCTGAGGCATGCATGACTCTAAAGATCCTATGAAGTTGATCCCTAAATTGTTGAGGGTCTTCTCTGCGATCTATCCCTATAAACTGTGGAGAATTCAAGGCAAGAAATTCACGGACTCTCAAACTTTCGGACCCTTCAGAAGGTCCAATAACATCTGGCGCAGCTGGTTGGCACTGTGCAGCTACGAACTGTGCTAACATATATACTGCACTCTTGATATCCTGATCAGATGGAATAGGAGGAACTAGAGGTGGTACTACCGGTGGAGCCGGAAGTCCTACAACCTTCGGAAGCTCCTGAAGCAGTGGAGAAGCTATAGGGGCAGAAAAGATGTCTCCCCATGGGTCTCTCAATGTGCTACCTCCACCTGTGGTACCTTGCATGTACCCTCGCTTCCAGTTGCATCTAGCCCCTGGCTAGTTGTGGTCTGTCTAGTGTCAGTCATCTCTATATGCATACAAGTATCAATTATAAGTCTGAAACCTCAACACTTAAGACACCACGCTATAGCCCGAGGTGAGCAAAAAAAGGATAGTCATTCTAACATGCCTGGTAGCTTCTTGCTTATCGGATGTGGTGCACAACACATTTTTAAACAAGACACTACTAGACATGGATTGCAGACTCCCTAGGATACGACGTTGCTCTGATACCATGTTTGTTACGCCCCAAACTCGAGGGGCGCAACTGGCACCTAATGCCAAAACTTCGGCCCGAGCCGACCCTGCTGAACCATTTGTTACTAGCGCATGGCAGCCACACACAATCAACAAAACAAATAAGTATATCTCGGCTTAAAACTAAACCCTCAGTCGGCATGGCCTTTGTCAACTGATCTATAAAAAAACAGCTAATCCCAGGAGATCATATAAATAAATAGCCAACTAGCACAAAAGTCCTAATTGGGCCGTCGAGGCCACCATGATATCTATACCAAAACTAAAATCAGGTATATATCAATACGATACATCAAACAGCTCACAAGTTTCAGCAAACCAACAACATAGGCCAATATGACCATAACATAGCTATACACCCCACATACTAGTTTATAAGCCTCTAAGAGTAGTAAAGATTAGCGGGACAGAGCCCCAGTCTACCCATAAAGATACATACAACAAAAGGTAACAAACATCCCAACTCTGGCATCTCCGGATGAAAAGGGCTAGCCAACCAGATAAAAGGCAATCCCACTTCGGAGGAGGTCTACTCGATCGTCTGTCACGACCTGCATGCATAAATGCAGCGCCCCAAAGGCAATGAGGCATCAGTACAAATAATGTACAGAAAATGAAAGGTAATAGACTATGAGGAGGTATCCTGATATACTGTAAGATTCTGATAAATAAATCAAGGATAAGATAAGTGTATTGGCTTGCTCCTAAATCTAAATTTCTCAAAAATAAAAAACAACAACCTACCCAAGCGCCCATAAGCTCAGCAGCTACAAACAACACACAAGACCACCTACTCAGGGTCCCATAAGCTCGGAAGGTGCCAATCAGCTTATATACCCCTATCGGTAGTCCCCTAGCCCCGTAGGCAGTCACATTGCCCTCTTAGGCAATATTTTAGTCCCATAGGCAGTACATAGCTCTCTTAGGCATCAATATATCCCTGTAGGCAACTCATAGCCCTTTTAGGCATCCATATAGCCTATAGGCAAAACATAGCCCTTCTAGGCATACATCACATTCCTGCAGCTGACCACAATAGCCCCAAGGGTAACAATAACAATCAACTCACTAAAAACGAGTCATTTAGTTATAAGCAACCTATGCAAATAGTCTCTAAGTCGTGTCCAACATAGGGACGCTACTAACTGAATAAGAATCCCGACAAGGGAAGATTATATCAAATCGAGCAGCCAACAATCAACAATAATGGCTACAAGGGTAACAAGGATAACAACCCAATTACATTGCTCCTAAGCTTTAAGGAAGCATGTCGTAGGTAGGGAATAGTCGTAACATACCTTTCCAATGAACGCTCGAAAGACCGTAGTTCCTTCACGAAAGTTGTTCCTTATGTCCTAAGCTTCGCAAAAACTATATATACATAGCTGGTATGCACCTATAAACAGTTCATAATTAATCTTAAATTGGCAGATTTGTCATATTGCCCCAACTTGTTGAGACGTTCGTAGAAATTCCTAAAAACAACCATAAAACGGTCCCGAAATGATTACCTTAGTTGACCAAGTGTAAACCTTGAAGAAACACCAATAACTACAAATTTATATCTTCAAAAACCAGCTCCAAACGTAGCTAATAGAAGGGAAAAATGATTGCCACATGTAGGGATTACATTTCTAGGCACAGGGGCAATGTTTAATGGTAGAAATCGTCAAAAACTAACCTTCATCATGCTAGAACTCCATAGGAACCCTCTCTTAAGCTTTCTCTCTGGTTTGGAACTGAAATGGAATTGTTTTCATGGCTTAAAACGTTAAATAAGCCGGCATACCATTTTTTGACCCAACCCGGATTCTACCCCGGCAGTCCCTAGTAAAACCCTCATAACTTTGTCCTCTGATGTCGGTTTGATGCGGGGTTTTGGGTATTGCAAACTAGACTCGTAGGCCTTCGATTTAATGGCTGATAGGATTTCTAAATCTTTATATTTTGGGAGAAAACATCCAAGACATTTGACCCAAATTTTAGACAAACCTTTAAAAAGGAACTTACGATAACTTTCGCCAACTTTTATTTTGCCACTTACTTAACTTCAAAACTTGAGATACAACCCTTGAACACTTAAAATATGACATACCACATCATTTTTAATTTAATACTCACCCTCCTTGTCTTTCCACGAAGATACGAGTTAATTTAGACGTTTTGGAAAGTCGGGGTGTTACATGTTCTAAGTATCTTAGGAATGCAAGATGAACAACAATCTTAAGGAAATTATTATACTATTGGTATTTTTTGTATTCTATTGATTAAGGGAAACAAACCATGCAAGTAGAAGATTAATGCACTACTTAAGGAGGAATATAGTTTCTAAAAGTTAACTCTTTTGATATTTATCATGTGTGTCTAGGGAAAAAGATATGCAAATCGTATGTTTTTAATGAATTTTCCTTTGCAAACAGTGCTGCCTTTAAAATTCATTAGTTTGCAAAATGAGATATGCAGATTTTAGTTTGATAAGGTAGTATTTCAAAATGTTATAGTTGGAAGACTATTTGAAAAGAAATGCATTTCTATGTGATAATATAAGAATATGTTTTATTCTGATTAGAGACTAAAAAGAACACTTTTGTTGTTTTGTACTCTGTGTGAAATTTGATTGTGTCTGATTTTTGTAGACTAAATTTCTTTGTAGTTTTCTTCTCTGGATAAATTGGACTATGCAATTGGTTTGAAGAATATGAAAACGTCACCTAATAAGGCAGTGTTGTACTTTTGGTTTTCTATAAACTTCACTGTTAAATATAAACAAATTGTACAAAAAATTTTTGTCTTTTTTATTAGTATTCTAAATACTAAGTGGTATTGTCACGACCCAAATTAAGACTGTGAGGGAGAATCTTAAAGCAAGCCTCAACATAAATGTACCCAGAATCGAACAGAGTTTCCTTTGTTTTTGGGACTATCCTGAATTTTTCCTATCTCAGAAATCCACAACACAAATAATACAACTATAAACCAAAACATTATATGCACCGATGATCTAATTGTCACGCAATACTACCAATTTTATCTCCAAATACGACAAGAAGTCAAGACTAGTCACTTGACTACAGTCCAAAGGAAGAATCATGACTAAAAAAAAAGAATGACAAATGGAGCTACTCTAAGAAAAAAAAACATAACAAATCAGTAGATCTCTTGCCACGCGAAGCAATGCGGGGATCACTAGATGATACCAAATCACACTCTCTAGTTAATGAAATCCTCTTCAATACCACCAGAGTTCTCTGTAAAAATAATTAGCGAGGAGTGAGGTGCTAGCTCAGTGAGTAATAATACTTAACCACAACCATTTTAATGAGGGATAAGTCAGAAAACATGCTAGTAGAATAATCAAAATGATGAAATAATGTCCTTCCAAAAATAATAACAATATTAAATCTGAGTTGCCTCATGTAAGCAAAAACAATGTAAATACTTAGTAGTAAACTCAGAAAAAGACTTACATATCACATCTTATATTTGGGAGGTTTCTAAGGATGAATCATATAATCAGTGTGGCCTTCTCTTTAAGAAGTAACCCACAACGGTGAACTCATCATAAAGGAGTTAAATCTTCATATCAATAAATCCCTACTCGAGGGATATCGGTAACAGTATGCTACTTCTACCTTTCCACTAGCAAGGGCTTTATCGGTAATCTATAACTACAAGGTGTACCAGGTCTAATGACTCTGCCATTAGCTACGGGATTCATCAAGGTCTACTCCCATTTAAACTTTTCTTCTAATCAGTAGAAGCATTTCAAAATCGAACAGAGCATTTAAATCTTATCAAACATGATCATTTCAAAGTTTAACAATCTCATGTCAAAATACCATTTCTCAAATAATTCTAGAAACCTTTCAATAACAGTAATCATAGCTTGTATAAATGAGCTCATCTCAAATAATCTTTTCAGTGTCATGTCAAGTAAAAGACTTGTCCCACATGCAACTTAAAACATTCGGTAACACATTTACTTTATAAATCATGTAAAAATCATGAAATTTGTGCAATAAGAATTGTGGTAAGATTACTATTCACAATACTCGTATTGAAATACAAAGCTCGTTACTCGAATGGTCTGTGTGAATTCCTTTGGTCAAACTATAAACACATTCATAACGATTTTGTGTTAACTCCTTCATTTAGTCTATTTCATGCTAAAATTCAGAACACCCAGCCCCTTTTGGACTTCTTGGTTGCCCACCGGTTTGATGAACCATATAAATTCAAGCCATAACTAATTCAGTTGAAGCAAGAAGCTATTAACTTCATCTAATTTATCCATCTTATTCATCTAAAATTCTATATTCTCTAGTAATTAAATGTCTATCCTCCAAAGTGAACTACCAAGACTAGGAGTCTTAGCAAGTCTGTAGAAGAAGAAAGGAAACAAAGATTTACCTCAAACCTCTTTCTCCTCCTACGCATCTCACAATTTCACCCTTCAATTATTTCTTCTCTTTCTAGTTCCTTCGCTGGAAATATAAATACAACAACTAGCATTTGTTTTCCCCCTTTTTCTTACTTTTTCAAAGTGGTGGAGGAAAAATTGAAAGGGTAAAACACTTTCCTGTACGTATAATGGGCTAAAGCCTTTTTTATTTTTTTTTATTTTTCTATTTTAAAAAAAAAATCTGATCCCTTACTCTTTCTTCTTTATTTTTTTTAAACAAAAGACATCATTACCCTTATGTTCATATAGGGTATGATATGTATGTCTAATTGTGATAGAGAAAAAAAAAACCAGTGTGTTAGAGTTTGTGATTCTGTGCCTCTATGGAATAAAATTTGACATTGTGTAAATGTCATACCCTTAGGCTACCCCCTTGATGTAACACGGGACCTAGGATCATGAGTGACCCCAAGCTAACTGTAACATTTCAAAAACTAGTAGCCTAAACTAGAGCCTAACGTAAGGATTAAAGTCGTAAATACCTCCCGGTACTTAATATAAATGTTTTTAGGTTAATACGTCAAGGTACAACCCCCCAAAGGACCAACCAAAGGTTCTTGAGGAGGAACCTAAAACAAGGTCCCAAAACAGTCCACCCACGAGGGGGATCTACATGCAGTAGGTGGACCCATGCCTCATGGGTGGGGTCGTTGGTCAAGGCCCTAGAAAATGGTTGTAGAATCCCAACCCATGAACCTGCAGGATGCCACGATTATTAAGTGACGTCAGTGTTGTATTATTTTAGGCTAAGTATATAATTTTTTAAGACCCCTAAATCTATTCATCACCCTCATAGTCCCCAAATTCATAAATCAAAATCAACTTCCCCCAAAAATCTTCTCTCTAGAACACCAAGGAAGAACAAGAAGAAAATCAAGCTAGGGTTTGAAGAAGGAGGCTTTTTCACTCAAATTCATTGGAATTCTTCACCAAGGTATGGTATCTCTTCATCCATGGATATTTTTCACCCATGGAGTCCCTCCAAAACCCTTAGCTTCAAAACTAGAAATCCCAAAAGTTAAGGGTTTTACTTCAATCTCATGGATTACTTTCAAATTCATTTTTATTGATTGAATTATGTTTAATTATGGATATATTGATGGTTTTAGATGGTTTTATGTTGAATTCCCTAAGAATCCTTGGATTCCCCTATTTTCTCAATTTGGATCTCAAAGTGTGAATATTGATTGATGCAAGTAGAATATGATAGAATTATGCATCTAGTAATTGAATCATGTTATCATTCATGTCTAATGTAGTAATACTAGATATGTTGATTGGATGTGATCTATGGTCCTTGAAGGGAAAATCATGAGAGTTATGCATGTTTATGAGGTTTATGTATATGCTTTTAGATCACTTTGAGAGTAAAGTGAATATGATTATGATCTAATTGTTGTGTTGATTGGATGATGATCCTCATGTACACACCTATGTATGAATATGATATGATGTGAATGGTTTGTCATATATAGTGATTCTAAGGTTGGAAGACTAGTCTCACCTTTTGAATCTATGAGCTTTAGTATGAGTTATGTCAGATTGAGTGTCAAGACACCTTTCCATGAATATGCACTTAAGTTAAGACTTAACATGAACTCAATGGGAATTGATTCTTAGCACTGAGTTGATACGAATATGAGATTGAAGCTTCTACACTAGTTGAATACGGCTTTCCAAAGTATGTATCTCATGAGATGAAAACCTTTTACCTTAGTAGAGTTCGGGTTTCTAGTAACAGTCTCCCTATTCCATAACTATGTGCCCACATAGGTCTTTAGCTAGTGGATCCACCTAAGCTAAGAGTATGGTTATACCTTAGGCAAGTAGGACAACCCCTTTTTGGTGTGGGGTAGACATCAGATTCCATGTTAGCTCACATGTTCTATGTCGGTTAAGGCTTATTCCAAATATGGTAAGAATATGAAATATGAACTATAGTTACTCAAGAAGCTTTACTTAGTATGGGTAGGATTATGGGATCTTATTCATGCATTGCACAAGTATGCTTTGAGGGTATTTATGGTATGATTCTCTTATGATGAAATGTCTTATGTAATGAACATGCTTATGACTTATGCTTTCTTTTCATTATCTCCAAGATGATGTTTTAACTAGTAAATGGAATGCATTCAACAAAAATGTCCTTTTTAGCATGTTTTTAAGGATTTTATGCATGACTATCATACTTAGTGCAATTTTGTACTAACCCATATTTTTCTACATTTTTTCCAAAGTGTAGGTTCCGGTTCTTAGGCGACTATTATTTGGTTCAAGCTTGGATTTGACTATTCTTCTCTCTTGTGGTGAGTCATCATGATTCGAGGACGGGACATTTCATTTGAGTTTCCTTTTAGTAATTTCTATTTTGGATTATGTTGTTGGGGCTATGACCCTATTTTGACTCATGAATTGTAATAGATGGCTAATTGAGACAAGTTAGACTTCCATTTTTCCTTATAAAGACTATTTGGACTTAAATGCATTTTTACACTTATTGTTCTATTACTCTGTATTATGATATGCTTAGTGTCTCACATGGTGCCTTTAGGGGTACTATGTGCCTTGTTCAATCTAGGGGGTACCCTTGGGTCATGACGCTAACCTAGAACTGGAATATCATAAGCATACTTAAAGACTTACTGAAAATAGAAATATTATGGGTAAGCTTAAACATAATATAAAGTGAAATGATCGGGAATATCCATTCTATGTCTGAATATATAAAGATTAAGAGTTCAATAACAATTGAAACGTCAAACTCAAATCTAAAACTAAATCTAACTTTGTTTGAGTAAAAGCCTCTAACTCACTAGAGATGGTAGGACATGTCCCCACCTAACTCTAGCAAAACTGAAACTAAAAAGGAAAGACCGAAATAGAAAACATGTCAATCATCCTTGAAGAATGAGGACTCACCACTGATACTACTGAAGTGGAGATCGGGAACCGATCTATGCGTGATCTGAATGCTGAGGAACTAAACCTACATCACGAGAAGATGTAGCGTAGAGTATGCGTCAGCACTTGAAAGGTACTGAGCATGCATAATAGAATAAAACTGAACAATATATACATAACTGAACAAAGCAATAAGAGCAATGATATAATCTGAACTGAATGTAAATACTAAAATATACCGAATAGTGAGCTCACTGAATACAATGACCAAGTACATGACATGCTGAGACTGAATATTGAACTGTAACTGTTAAACTAATCAATGCACTAAAGTCTGACTGTAGGAGCTACTATTAACCGATCACTAAATATTATTCCCACATAAGGGACTTAACCTACGGGGGCACGTAATTCTGGGACTATGAGGGTGACTGACCCTAGTCCACTCGGTATTAAGCCTACTTACAACTGAATATGTAAGTAACACATTATAACTAAAGTTTTCTAATACTGAATATCTCAAAATACTGACATGCTAACTGAAAATGCAACATTAATGTACTGATAATGAAACATTCTTAACTGGGGCATGTATGTTGATGAGTCCACGATTTGGACTCATTTAAGGCTTTAATTTAATAGATTTAGTGTCCTCAAATGCATATTTTATGCCAATAATTGATGTAAATCCTTGATTTTTAGGTATTTGGATTGAGGAATAAAGCATGGACACTAATGAGCAAAAAGAAACAAGGCAACTAAAAGAACGAAAAAAAGAAGGCCTGACGATCACCTAAACCATTGGGCGAGTCGCCGAATGGCCATGATCTTGCCTAAAGTTCCAGTGTGCCAAGCCTTGAAGGAGAAAATCAAGTCGGTGATAGAACGGAGTAGTCGGCGTGTCGCCAAACGATTCCGCGATGCAGTGTTAGATCGCCTAAAGTTACAGAACTTGAGGTGCTGAAGGCCAAAGCAAAAGGCGATGGAACTGACCAAAGGGCGGATCGCCGAGTGGATCGACGAGCCCGAATTACTTCGCCGAGTCGTCTTTAGGAGCATATTTTTGGCGACAATAAATACAATTTTGAATATTTAGTTTAGAATCTAATCTTTATTATCAATCAGTTTTCAAGTTTTGAGAGTTTGGAACAAAGAGTATTGAGACAATATTTTCCTTAGCTTTGAAGAATTGAAGTTTTCCATTTTTGAGAAATTGGAAGTGGGTCTTTGAGATTCTTCAACCTTGACCTTTGTAAAGACGAAATTAATCTTACCTAGTTGATGGAAACACAATTTGGTAACGATTTCTATCTTTTTATGATATCTAGCTAAAACCCCAATTCTTGGGGGTGTGATTATGTGATTATGAGTTAATTTAGTTGCTGGATATTGTTAATTGATAGTTTAAATGTTGTTTAAAAGTGATTTTGAATCAGTAATTGTGGTTTAATTTAAAGGGTTGTAGTTGCAAATGCAACTCTACCTTCATATTTTTGGCTTTCTTAAGAGAGAGGTTTTAAAACCAAGATTATTGTATTGATGGTCTGTGGGTATTGGGTTGTCATGGGTTTAGCTCGAGAGAGTGAATCTTAAACCCTTTTCCACACATTCAGCTCGAGAGAGTGAATGGACTAAAGTGTAGGCTGTTCTTTATTGCTGCTTATTGGTGTTCGAGAGAAACCAATTTAATTCTGGGTAAATTGTTCGAGAGAAAGTTTATCCCTACTAAAGTCTATCTTATTCACTAATTTACAGAAATTTACTATTAGTTGCAATCACCCATTTGTCTACCTTAGCCCATAATCCAATCATATCCTAAGAACCCGTCTTATTAGTTGTTAATTCGTGCTATTTGATGTTGTGTAGCTGATAATTGAAATGAAAACCCCTTATTTGACACTTGTGTCAACCCCTAAATTTAAAGTATACTTTTATTCGTAAGTGTCTTTACCTATGATTGACTTGAACATATTTCGTACTTGGCTCTTGAATCTTATACATGTACCACTCCCTGTGGGATTCGACCCCAACTCACTTAGTTGGGTTATATTACTGACTAACAATCGTTGGCACTTAGAATTGGTAGAAGTGTCCTGATACGTGAAATCAAAATGGCGTCGTTGCCGGGGAGTGGTGTTGGTTAAGATTCTTAAGTTAAGTTGACTTTTGTTCTTGTTAGTTATAGTTGAATCTACTTATTTTTAGTTTTGGTTTTCATGTTGTTGTTTTGAGCAAAGAATTGGAGCATATCTGGTAGCAACAGTGACCCAATGGATCACCCTCCTTTGAGATTCATGATTTTTAGGGATAACATCATAAATTTCAAGCAATTGGAGGGTGAAGCCATTTATGAGTTGTGTCAAAGGTTTAAGGCCCTATTGCAGCAATGCCCAACTAATGGAATTCCAGATAAAATGCTTCTGGAATGCTTCTACCGGGGTCTTGGTCCCGAAAATAGAATAGTGGCTGACCAAATCTCTCTAGGTGGTCTCATCCTGCTACGTTATGCTAAAGCAGCCCAACTCCTTGATAACATGGCCAAGACCAACAAGGAGAAAGAAAAAGACCAAGAATTGGCCACATTGTTAACCCAGCTGGATGTCTTGGCCAAGAAAGTCATGGAATTAGAGGTACTATCCAAGATAAAGGACAAGTACATACCCCCTCACGAGCGTCGAAAGATGAAGAAACAAGAGGGTGGGTAAATTGGAAAGGTCCTCTTACTCATTCTCACAAAGTCAAAAAGCACGACAGAGTGTTGGAGGAGTTAAGAGAGAATATCTTGATGATGAACCAGATGACAACCTCTCATTCCATGCTCATTCAACTACTAGGGTCCCAAATGGACCAAGTTCTGTCTCACCTCTACCCAGAGCTAGAATAGGGGTT
>JAJOOH010005134.1:0-22977 GCA_029582605.1 Solanum gracilifrons
ATTACAAAAATAAAAATACCGACCTCCGGAGGTCGGAATTTCAACATTACAAAAATAAAAATACCGACCTCCGGAGGTCGGAATTTTAACATTACAAAAATAAAAATACCGACCTCCAGAGATCGGAATTTAAAAAATGAATATTCCGACATAAAATAAAAACCGACCACGAGAGGTCGGTATTGAATAGCGACCAAGCTTTTTCCGACCTAAGCTGGGATGTCGGTTTTAGGTCGGTATTTCAGGGAATACCGACCTCTGGAGGTCGATATTTATAGGTCGGTATAAACTGTTTTTTTAGTAGTGTTAATTATTTTATAATTAAGTTGATTATTTTATTTCGTTAAGATTAAGAGGCTCATTAGTTAATTTCTATAAATTCATCTTATTTAGCTTTTGGCCGAATTCACCAATTAATTTCAATTCAGCTAAGTTTTTAACTTCAATTGATCATCATTCTAATTCTTTGTAATCGCAATTGTAGCCATTTCCTCACTTTGTTTTTAACCCACCAGGAGAAACCATTTTGGGCCCTATTTGCAAATTCTAAGCGGCCCACCAAATGAACCAACAACAATTCCTCAATTCGAATTCTTTTCCATCCCCAGACTCAATTTTCCTATATTCCCAGCCCAACCCATCAGCAAACATACAACAACAATAACAACAGCAGTACACCAATACTTACAAAAACATTCCCAGCCCACCAAACAACATACCCGACCCTTGCTACTCTTCTTCTTCGCGAGGAAACCCAGTAGCAAAACACCCAACCTCACCCTGTTCTTCCTCTTCCAGACGTAACCCAAAAAATTCCACCAGATCCAAAAATCCCGTCCAACTACCCTGCAGAACCCATAACCCTAGCAACCTAATCTATCAAGTTGTTGTTCCCTTTCCCCCATTTTCAGAGATCTTCAAATCTCTTTCACTGCTCCCCTTGGAAACGAAGAAAGAAATTCAAAGTTTTGAATTTCTCTCAAACGGATTCCCCCCCTCCCCCAAAAAAAATGCCCACAACTTCCCCTATAAATAATCCTTTACATTCAAGTGATAAAATAGGTTTTGAAATTGGATATTGACACGGTTTTGAGCGATAGACATTTTACACTTAAGAATTTCATATCTAGCTTTCTGATTCTAAGTTCCGAGAAGATCGACGCTCGGACTTTCTGAGCGTGTTGTTCGTATATAGATTTCATAGTATAAGAGTCATTGTTCTTAGCTCGTTTTTCCTAGTCTCGCTGCCCCCGAAAAGGTAATCTATTTCCCTTTATCAAGTTTCCTCCTCCTCTCGTATTTTGATCTTTTGAAGTTTTCAATTTTAATTATGTCGGATGTTTTTCTAACTTTGATACGTCATTTACGTATTCATTTCTGAAATGGTGTACTAGCTTTCTGTTAAGTATTAACAAAATAGATTTTGTTCCACCAACATGCTTGGTTAGTTGTTTAATGGATTGTAAGCATCTAGTGTGTGTTCAAGTTCATGGGATAAGATTTTGGCTTTGTCTTGGCGCTTTTTTAGCATATGTTATTTTCCTAATCTATGTCGTCCATATAGTTCATCTTTACTGCTTCTCTGTTTGTCAAAAATGATTCGGAAGTTTCGTAGTAAATTTGCTTTGCTATGTTTCTTGTTCACTGTTGGGTTTTGTTAATCTCTAATAAAGAGAGTAGCCTAGATTTAACAATATATGTATTTTGTATGGTACACTCTCTTCTTAGCAAAATGTGTTCAGTTCTTTTTTTTTAGTTTAATTAAACCGATATGGCTTTATAACTTTTCTACTCTTTTAGCGCATGTCAAAACTATTGTGGGTTCATTTCGAGGTATTTTCCTTGTATGTGCTTGATCTTTATGTGTTTAGAAGTATTATACTTGAATAAGGTTGTCTTTATTTGCCATGATAGGAAGATCTAGTGTTTGGCCATGCCATTTTCATTTTTACTCAAATGTCGCCTCGCTTCAGATTTGATTTTGCTTAAAATGTTCTAATATCTCATCATGATTTCGCTGTCCTGATACATATCCTTAGGAATACTTAGCGTAGTAATTTGCTCGCTTTTCATGTATGTATATCCCCATTTAAGTCACTTATATCTTAGTTGGCTAGAGTTTTGTCCTTAGGATGATTAAACTTGAATTTTTGGTGTTAATTTCATCACGGTTCGATTGTCATGTTTGGTGGCTTCTACTTCCAAATAAACAAAATTAGCTTACCCCGTATCATCGTTTTATGATACTTCTGCGATAGGTGGCTTTATTTATTGGTAGATGCATAGTTGATTGCTCGTTATCCTGCTCCCTCTCTCTTTATACATAATTATGTTAATTACTAACTATTTGCTTACCATATTGTGAGTTGCTTTTATTACATCCATTTTCACTCGCTTATAAACTTTTCTTGTGTGTGTATACATATGCCTTGAAATTTCCTTATGCGTAGATTGTGATAGCCTAGTGTTAATTACATTACTTTCTATCATGCTTTGATTTCCTTCATGCACTGTTAAGTCATAGATGAAGAGTAAGTGTTTTTTTTTCTTTGATACAATAGTATTCGTTTTTCCTACAATAACTTTGATTGCATTTTGTATTTTTTAAGTGCTTGAGTTGCTCTTTATTTCAATTGAATTATGCTTCATTTGCTTCTTCGTCTCACATACTAATTTTGTTCTTTCTTTCGTTTCTTGTATGCACCCCCTTTCGAGTCCATGGTGGACTTATCTACCTTTCATTTCCGAGTTGAGCCATAAAGGCTCGATCTTTGCTTTCCCTATTTCTTTAGTCAGCCCCCCTATGTATTTGGAAGTCGTTACAAATCCCGGAGGCTCAACATATTGCTGGAAATTAGTTCATAAATGTTTAAATGTTGTATACAACATTTATACACTGATATACAGGTCGAGATGCTGAAATATAGATCCAAACTGCGGATATACAGGTCAAAGACGAAAAATACAAGTCTCAAAAGTTAAAAACGGAGTTATATACACTGATATACGGACAATATATGGTATGTATACAAAAATCAGAAAAGGGCCCAAAAACCCCAAGAACATTCAGGCAACATTTTTTTTGGAAGATGGGCCAAAGCCCATTTGATTTTTGGGCAGCCTTTATAATAGTTTAGGACAAGGAAATGGGGCCAAAGCCCAAGATTAGAAAGGCCCAAATCTTCCTCCCTCACTCTCTCTATTTGAATTTATTAATTTGTCTTATTCTTACTTGCTTATTTACTAATTAATTTTAAGGTAAGCTTAATTAAACTCCCCAAACGATGAACTATATTATTTATGTTAGTACATTTTAATATAACTCATTTTTTATCAACTCTCATACTTTTATTTAACATCTTTAGTCAAAACTTTTTTTAAAAAAAAATAATTAAAAATAGTTTCATGCTTAAATTAACTAATTTAGTTCAATTTATTTTTTTTAAATGATTCAAAAAATAATAAAATATTCTAATTAATCTAGTTTTGTTAAAGTTCCAATCACTTGTAATTAGATTAAAATGTTTCAATTAAAGTCTCCTTTGTTAAAAAAAAAATAAATAAATAAAAATTGTTCTTTGTTTTACTATTTTTCAAGTCAATCGAATGCTGTAAATTATTATATTTTTATGTTAAATCATTTTTCTAAAAAATAGAAAAATATTAACCAAGTCGTAGGATAACCGCGTGTTAGTGGACGCTTCAAATGCCTTAAAAACCTTCTTGAAGTGTAAATAAGAACCTCTTACCCATTTTCTCTAAATTTATTAAGACTTCATCTATTAGAGTCTTTTTAAATTAAATTTTCTTAATTTCTTTAAAAAAATTAAGTGGCGACTCTTTTCTAAGTATTTTTCTCAAATTGTTTTATACTTAGAACATTTCAAAAAAAATGATTTTTCTAAAGATAGTAAAATTACGGCGTAACAGAAATGGAGACTCTGTTGGGGATTTAATAGGTTCTAACCATAACAGACTTAGGTTAATTATTAAGGTTTTTAACATATGCTTACCTGTTTGCTTATTTTACATGTCTAATGCTTTATTTTTCATGCTTATGTGATATAAACTGCTTATTTGTTATTGTTTTTCATCAATTGTATATTTTTTACTGCTTTATAAACTGTCATTTCGTTCATACTTCCTCCAATTCTGGAAAATTCACACAACCACACGTACACGCGATGTGTGTTTTGCGCACCCGCAAATTTCTTTCAAAATCCCAAAAGTTAAGAGAGTTGTCATATGTGCGGGGTGTCCGGATCTTTTTCCATTTGATCGCGTAGCCTCCTCACTCGAGTTGTCCACTCGGGAACCTTGTGACTAGTAAGCCAAATCTTAGAAAACATAAGATAGAGCTAAGTCACCCCTCAATTTAAGTCATGCATGCATATACCCTAGGTGTATCGATCCTGGGTATCGATTCCACATTTAAGAAGACCACCCTTATGTCGACTGGTTTCACGACCCAACGACCAACGAGCATGTTCTATGCAACGTGATAATGATAAACGGATCCAAACCTAAATTTGACATAGTGAGTTTGGAAATTATGTGTTCATTTTATTTTGATTTGTAGGATGGATTCAGTCCCCCAAGTGCCCAATATTAGGATGGTCGAGGGTTTCCCGCGCAAATTGAAGACCTGGTGGGAAAATTTCACTCCAATTGAAAAAATAGCAATTGCAAGAAGGCTGGGGTGTCTCCCTATGCTATTCAAGGTTAACCCAGACAAACATGTAATTAGAGCATTGATTCAGTTTTGGGATCCAGACTGTGTTGTGTTCGCGTTCAAAGACTTTGAACTAACACCTACATTGGAGAAAATCTATTATTTCACCAGTTTGAAGTATCGAGGAAAAGGTCAAATTATTCCACACAATTATTCAGGGAAGAAATTTCTTCGCTACTTAGGACTGAAAAATGAAAAGAAACTTCGATGCTTCAAACATAATTGAGTTTCTCTAGATTACTTATATGAAAGGTATGTAAGCTCGGATAGTTACAAAGTGTTCAGGAAAGAATTCTCTTGCACTTATGTTCATTAGCAAGATAGACGTCCTATCGCATTTGTTGTGGCTTTACTAGGGACTTTAGTATTTCTACGATAACATTGTCATATTAGCACCCGCATATGTTATGTGTCTCGTGTACTTTTTGAAGGTGTTAATGGTGAAGAACTCACTCTAGTTCCCATGATTTTAGCAGAAATATTTCTAGCTCTTGGGAAATGTAAAGGAGGGGAAGCAAACTTCTTTGAAGGTTGCAATCTTCTTTTACAAATGTGGGAAATGGAATATTTTCACCAGCGTAAAAATATGGATGACATATGCTTAGTAACGCAAATCATATTGACAGTTTTTACGACAAGACGAGAAGGTTTGTGTCTCCGGTTGGTACTGATGATTGGTATGGATATCTGGACTCCCGCACCAGTAACCAAATTCAGTGGAAATACCCATTACTCTCACGTTCCCCAGCCTACATAAGATGCAGGAGGTTTTACTATATCGAGCTTATTGGGCTGAAAGAACTCTAGCCATATGCTCCGGTGCGCGTGCTTCAATAGTTTGGTCAAAGCACAAGTAATCCCTCTTCGAGCAAACATGAGGGTTTCTGAAATTTCCTTCGGACCAAACTTTGAAGTCCCTAGATCCAGAGAGATTCTTCATGAATGGAAAAATATTCTCACGATAGATATAGGAAATGGGCCAGAAAGAGAAATTCTAGAATATCATGTGTGGCTTCAGAAGATCGGAATAGCATGAGTCCAGAAGGCGGACAGGGTTTTGAGGATATTGGGACGACGATCTGGATAAGACATTCTCATCTTGGAACCAAAGTGGTCACTCCTGAAATGTGGGCTCAAATGGAAACTATAATGCAATATTTGGACAATGCGGAAGCAGGGCCAGCAACGTGGGAGCGTCATCTTCACTTCCTCCACCAGCGTGACTGATAACAAAATTTAGGCCGAGTCTTAGATTTGTCTTTATATTGTGTCATCTTTTATGTATTCTCTCTTTGTTGTACCATTTCATTGGTATTTAATGAATATTTGGTCTTTGTTTTCAAAACTCGAGTTGTCACAAATTAATGGCTTAGATCAATCTATCATAATCACGTTATGTTTGACGTTTAGGTCACAAATCTAGGGCGCGATATAAATTGTTTGTGTGTTGCTTGATATAATTGTTTTGTGTTGTGATGTGTCATTTTGTCTAAAGCAAAATTAATTCACTCTTGTTTCTTAGATCACCTTAAGCATATATTAAAATCCACAACAACAAATTCCATCCAAATTACTTCTGAAGTGTGTCCAAGTTTCTCATAAATATATAAACCATTTACTCTAAAAATCTCCTAAGTTTTTATTTGTCCATCACAGGAAGGTCGATTTGCTAGAATGTTTGGAAAAAGTATCAACGCACCAATCCCACCCATTGTTTTGGTTAGTGGTGAAGAAATTGAAAAATCAATGTTCAGAAAATTTATCGAGACTAAAGAGAGGATAGCTGCAGCCAAAAGGAGACTTGCAATACTGGACCAAACTGAATGGATGCTACGAGAGAGAATTATTGAGGTTAACATGGAAACAGCCTCGATGAAAAAGAAAGATTGCAAAAATTGATCAGGAGATAATTAATATCACTAATGCGTCTGCAAGGATCCCCGAAATTGAACGGGACATTAAGACACTAAATTTTGGGAATGCTTCCTCCATGAGGGGAAAAGGTAAAACAAAAGAAGGTTCAGATGACGAGAGCACCGGATTGTCACCTTACAGTTGAAGAGGAAGGAAAGAAGCCTTTGGGTAGATTTAGGTTCATGTAACGCACTTCTCATGTTTGTCATTTTGTGTTTAAATTTTATTGTAGTCAAAAACTACGTGAGACTTGAGCCCATAGGGGGTACGTAGGAAGCCCTTTTCGAGCCTAGTCTCTCTATCAATTTTTTGGAAGGGTACTTTATGTAATTCGAACTACGTCGAGCCTCAATTCCTTTAGGGGATACGTAGGCAGCCTACTTAAGGCTCGGTCCCTATCTTTTCAATTTTTATTCTCCCTTATTAGTGAATGATTTTGAAGAGTTCCACCTATAAAAACATATGAGTGGAAGAAATTAGCAAGATTATATGCAAGTCGACCTTTCCAATTTAATTACAAAAAAATTTCTTTCCATTTGAGTCCTCCCATTCACCCGAAATATTTTCGTCGATTAATCTGCTTGAAGCAAAATGACACTTTTGTGTTTATCTTAATGTCAATTTATTCGCATATCTTGTTAAAAACAGAAACTAGCATATATGTCTTTTGAGTTGTTCTTCTCTACAGGTAAAGACTGATCTGTGTTAAAATCAAACTGGCCGACCATCCCTACTTTACAAGATCTAAAGCAATCATACCATCCTCCCCTGATCATTCTTTGGATAAAGGCAAAGGCAAAATGACTGGTACTTCTGAAGAAATAGGAATAGTGGATGTGACCATCAGAAATGATGAACTCACTGATCAGAGTGAGTTGATCTCTCAGTTAATGCAACGAATTGCAGACATGCAAGAAGAGCTTCAACAGACCAAAGATCTGGCCAAACTGGCTATTGCGTTGAATGAACCCCACCTAGAAACTAGAAGACCTCATCTTCCTTTTCCATCTCTAAGTTCTCCATTACCCAACTATTTCCCTACCCATACCATAGGACCCATCACTTCCACCCCTAATCCTCATATCATTGACTTAACTGTGTCCAACGATCCTTACTCCAGCACTTCCTACCAAACACCACCACCATTACCAAATCAGAACCAAGCAACTAACACTAATCACTCCCAAAACTTCATGCCAACCTATCAAATCCCACTCCCAGTCCCCAATAATCCAAATGTTTTGCCTAGCCATCATGCCCACCCTTCCGTAACTTTCCAAACTCCACCAGCCTATACAATTTCTGAGCCATGTCCGAGCTTTCTCGTTCAACCGAAGCTGGATCACTTTGAAGAAATGGAGAAGGAGTGGAGGTTGAGAGAAGAAAAGCATGAACAAGAAATGAATGTCATGAAGCATGCCAGCTCTGAAGCAGTAAAAAGTGTCCAATCTTCGAGGAAATTAACAGGACTTGAGTATGAGGACCTACATGCACCCTGACTTGGAAATACCCGAAGGTTATAAAATTCCAAAATTTGAAACCTTCAATGGTATTGGCAATCCCATAGCTCACCTACGAGCTTATTGTGATAAACTCGTGGGTATCGGGAAAAATGATGCATTAATTATGAGGTTGTTTAGTCGAAGCCTCAGTGGGGATGCGTTAGAATGGTTCACATCTCAAGAACTCCGTTAGTGGTCTACATGGGGGGCTCTGGCCAAAGATTTTTTGAAAAGATTCCAGTTTAATGTTAAAGCTGTCCCTGACAGATATTATTTGGAAAAAATCAAGCAAAAGACCACGGAGGACTATCGTGAATATGTGTGCCGCTGCAGGAAAGAAGCTACAAAGGTATAATCTGTGATGACTGAAATGAAATAACCTCTGCTTTTATTCGAGCTCAGGAACTCAAGTATTATAAAAAGATGTTGTTTATGATGGGACAGAAGTTTTCAGAGTTGATCAGAATGGGAGAAGCCATAGAGGATTGCCTCAAGTCTGGAAAGGTTACAAGTCTCACTGCTTTGCAGGCTGCCAACAAATCCTCACCATCCAGGGCCACAAGATTTGCTAGGAAAAAGAAAGAGGATGTGTCGGCTGTATCTTCTAGCCCGAGGCCAAGGCCACTAAGGTATTTTGGGTTTGATTCTACCCAATCTACTATGCACAACAGAACTATCAAGCACCATCGCCTATCTACCAAAATCAACCAACCTACCAAAATACACTACCAAATCACCAAGCCAATGCACCAGTCTACTAAAATCCCGGACAAAACAACCCAAAAGCCAACAACATACCCCGCCCTAACCTCGAAATAAAGCCTCCCAGAATTTTCACTCCATTGGAAGAAACACGTAGCCAACTCTTTGAGCATCTAAGAGCGGCAGGATTGATCCAACCACTAGACGCAAGGACAATTAATCCCACAACAAAGTTCCTCTGAGCGGATCAACGTTGTGTTTACCATTCTGGAGGGGCAGGACATGATACAGAAGGATGTATCAATTTAAAACATAAGATTCAAGACTTGATCGATTACAGAGTCATCACACTCCAAGCCCCTACCCCCAATGTGAACCTTAACCCATTGCCGAATTATTGAGGAGCCACCATCAACATGATTAAAAGAGACAAAGATTGTCTTGCTAAAGGGACTATCGGTGAAGCAAATGTCAACTCACTTATACCAACAGTGGCCACATTGACCATTAAGTTTCGTCCAGAGTTTGTTGTAATAATTGCACCTCATCAGGCATTCACTTTGGTAAAGTAAAGAAACAATGAGCAACCCAAAGAAAAGTTTGTTGTCCAGGCGACTATAGTACAAGGGATGACACGTTCTAAAAGATGCTATGTTCTAGAAGAGTTAGCTCAGGAAACACGAAGAAAGGAGAACCAAAAAAGACCGATCACAGAAGGTGAGGCCGAAGAATTTTGGCGAAGAATGTAGTTTAAGGAGTACTCCATTGTCAAGCATTTGGAGAAGACTCCAGCTCAAATTTCTGTTTGAGCTTTATTAATGAGTTTTGAGTACCATCGAAAAGCACTGTTGAAGGTACTTGATGAATCGTATGTACCGACAGGAACAAGTGGTGAGAATATGGCCACTATGGTTAGTCATATCATCGGGAATCATCAATCTCTTTTCGAGAAGAGGAGTTGCCACTTGAAGGAGTGATGCACAATCGAGCCTTGTACATCACAGTCAAATGCAAAGAAAAGTTTGTAGCTCGAGTCTTGATTGATAATGGCTCAGGGATCAATATCTTCCCATTATCAACCCTGACTCAGCTAAATTATGATGTAGGGAAAATCCGTCAAAGTGGCATGAATGTAAGGGCCTTTGATGGTTCGCAAAGAGAGACCATGGGGGAAGTAGACTTGTGTATCCAAATGGGGCCTGTAGAATTTGTCACTGAGTTCCAGGTGATGGATATATCTACAAACTACAACTTATTACTAGGAAGACCATGGATCCATGTTGTTGGAGCAGTCTCATCTACATTACATCAACTTTTGAAGTTCATCTGGGAGGATCATGAAATCGTCATTCATGGTGAAGGGAATGATTGTAGTTACCCTGGTTTCTCCATTCCAATTATTGAAGAGTCTTCTCAAGGTACTGACTTTCATATGGGGGAGATAATGAATGCTGCCTTTGAAGATACGACACCACAAGCACCAATGCCGTCAGTATATAACATGCTTGCCACGACTATGCTAAGAAGCGGTTTTGAACCTGGGCGTGGGTTAGGCAAGAATTTGGATTGCATATCTGAACCTCTTCCTATCCCACTTCAAAATTTCCGCTTTGGCGTCGGTTATATCCCAACAGAGGATGAATTATTTGAAGTAGAAACAAGGAAGAAGCATGACTGTGATATACTGAAGCCTATTCCAGTATTGTACCAGTCATTTGTTGCTAAAGCTTTAGAGCTTGAGATTGATGGTCTAGTGGAAGGGATGGGAATATTGTTTGATGACGAAGATTGTGTTGTGATCTAGGCTAAATGCACCATAACACCAACCATCCGAGATGCCGGACCTGAAGAGATGCTACAGAATTGGACGGTCACTCCACTTATGATCCATCGAATGGCTTGGTAGACAAAGACAAAATTTGAAGTTTTGCTTTTGAAAATCGGTGTTGTTCGGACAAGGCCTGAAACCACCCTTTATGTCACTTTATTTCATAGTAATGATTAAAAAGGAAATGACTCACACTGACATGAGTCATGACCAAAGTTTGTACACCTTTCTAAAATTCCAATGAAAGCCTCGTTTATTTTGAATTGATTATCTTGTCTTTGTGAATTACTCCCCAATATATACATTTAAACCCTTTCCATCTAACATGGTTGATTTATTGTTCTTTTCAGTAAAAATGAATCTAAACCTGCCAATGTCATGACATGTCACGTACGCGGTGAACCAAGTAAGGTCAATGAAGATGAATGTGAAGAATATGATGAGAAAACAATGATTCCTGAACACCTCACCGAGGACTTGAGGCAACTTGAAAATGATAAAAAAACCCAACCTAGATAAGACAGAGATAGTAAAATTGGGAGATTACGAGTCAATTAGAGAAACCCGAGTCAATATCCATTTGGAAGCGATAGAAAAAGAAGAATTGGTCAAACTACTCAGACAGTACATTGATTTGTTCTCATGGTCTTATGATGACATGCCGGGGTTGAGCACCGATATTGTTTCCCATAAGTTGCCTATCAGTTCAGAGTATTATCCAGTAAAGCAGAAAACCAAAAAGTTCAAACCAGACTTGAGTTTAAGGATAAAAGAAGAAGTCATAAAGCAGATTTAATCAAAAGTCATTGAAGTGACCAAGTATCCCACTTGGCTAGCCAACATTGTTCCAGTGGCGAAGAAAGATGGAAAGATCAGGATATGCGTGGATTATCGAGATCTCAACAAAGCAAGTCCAGAAGATAATTTTCACTTGCCAAATATCCACATACTCTTCGATAATTGTGCTAAGCATGATTTACAATCTTTTATGGATTATTTTGCGGGATACCACCAGATCCTGATGGACGAAGAAGATGTAGAGAAAACAGCATTCATCACACCTTGGGGAGTCTACCATTATCGGGTGATATCGTTCGGCCTCAAGAATGCCGGAGCCACTTACATGAGAGTTATGACCACCATTTTCCATGATATGATCCACAAAGAAATTGAGGTGTATGTGGACGATGTCATCATAAAATCTCGCGAGAGTTCGGATTATCTAACACACTTGGAAAAGTTCTTTAACAGGTTACGTAGGTCTGATTTGAAGTTGAACCCAGCCAAATGTGCATTTGGAGTACCTACAGGGAAGTTACTCAGATTCATAGTTAGCAAAAGAGGTATCGAGCTTGATCCTTCTAAGATCAAGGCAATTCAAGACTTACCTCCTCCAAAGACTAAGAATGAAGTAATGAGTTTTCTGGGGAGACTGAATTACATCAGTCGATTCATAGCTCAATCAACGATGATATGTGAGCCCATATTAAAGTTGCTATGAAAAGATGCACCAACCAAATGGACCGAAGAATGTCATAAGGCTTTTGACACCATTAAGAGTTACCTTTCGAATCCACCAGTATTGGTCCCACCACGTGCATGCAGTCCTTTACTATTGTATTTATCCGTCTTAGACAATGCATTCAGGTGTGTGTTTGGACAGCATGATGAGATCGGAAGAAAGGAGAGAGTTATATACTATTTGAGCAAAAAGTTCACATCCTATGAGTCTCGTTACACCCTTTTAGAGAGAACTTGTTGTGCTTTGACTTGGTTGCTCAGAAATTAAGACATTATCTGTCGGCTTATACAACACATCTCATTTCGAGGATGGACCCGCTCAAGTACATATTTCAGAAATCAATGCCCACAGAAAAGCTAGCAAAGTGGTAAATGTTGTTGAGTGAATTTGATATTGTGTACATGACTCAGAAAGCAATCAAGGGGAAAGCCTTGTCCGATCACCTTCCTGAAAACCCAGTAGATGAAGGATATGAACCTCTTAGAACATATTTCCCTGATGAAGAAGTATTGTTTGCGGGGGAAGACATATCTGAATCATATCCTGGGTAGAGAATGTTATTTGATGGAGAAGTAAACTCTATACGATCAGGAATTGGAGCAGTGTTGATATCTGAATCGGGGCAACATTATTCAGCAATAGCAAAGCTTGGATTTTGATGTACTAATAACATGGTTGAGTACGAAGCATGTATTCTTGGCATTAGAATGGCTCTTGACATGAATGTTCAAGAATTATTGATAATTTATGATTCAGACTTGTTGATTCATTAAGTTCAAGGAGAATGGGTTGTGAAGAATCCTAAAATCTTACCTTACGTATAATTGGTATAGAGGTTATGCAAGAGATTTAGAAAGACCGAGTTCAGACACACCCCGAGAATACAGAACGAGCTTGTTGATGCCCTCGCAACCATATCGTCTATGATACAACACCCAGAAAAGAGTCATATCGATCCACTTGAGATAGGTTTAAAAGAACAACCAGCACATTGTACACATGTGGAAGCGGAATGGGATGGGAACCCATGGTATATCGATGTGAAAAAGTACTTAGAAGCTGGTAAATATCCAAAAAATCAACAAGTATTCAGAAAAAAATAATCTGAAGAATGGCAAACAACTACTTTTTAAATGGAGAGGTTCTTTATAAGAGGACACTCGATTTGGGATTACTGAGAAGTGTGGATGTTGCAGAAGCCACAAGATTGCTTGAAGAAGTGCACGCTGGAATTTGTGGGACGCACATGAATGGGTTTATGTTAGCAAAGAAAATGCTAAGGGCAGGATACTTTTGGATGACTGTGGAAAGTGATTGCAGCCGATTTGTCCAAAAATGTCATAAATGTCAGCTACATGGAGATCTGATCAAAGTACCTCCCCACGAGCTCAATGCGATGAGTTCCCCTTGGCCTTTTGCAGCTTGGGGAATGGATGTTATTGGACCGATTGAGCATGCTTCCTCAAATGGTCATAGGTTCATTTTGGTCGCTATTGATTATTTCACAAAGTGGGTCGAAGTTGCTTCCTACAAAGTTGTGACGAAGAAAGTTATGGCCGATTTTGTTCGCAATAATTTGATATGTCGTTCTGGAGTTCCTGAGTCTATCATCACAGATAACGGAGCAAATCTAAATAGTCACTTGATGAAAGAGATATGCGAACAATTCAAAATTACCTACCATAATTCAACTGCATATCGTTCTCAGATGAATGGAGCTGTGGAAGTTGTTAATAAGAACATCAAGAGGATACTGAGAAAGATGATTGACAACTACAAATCTTGGCATGAAAATTTGCCTTATGCTTTGCTAAGTTATCACACCACAATTCGAACCTCAACTGGAGAAACTCCTTATCTATTGGTATACGGAACAGAAGCAGTGATACAAGTTGAAGTTGAGATACCATCTCTAAGGATTATTCAGGAAGCTGGATTGAGCGATGTCGAATGGGTTCGTGATCGATATAAGCAATTAGCATTGATTGATGAGAAAAGAATGAGTGACATTTGTCATGGCCAGTTGTATCAACAAAGAATGACTCGCGCTTTCAACAAGAAAGTAAAAGTTCGAACATTTGAGGTAGGCCAATTGGTGTTGAAACGCATTTTCCCTCATCAAGAGGAATATAAAAGGGAAATTTGCACCTAACTGGAAATGACCGTATGCTATCCACAAAGTACTATCAAGAGGAGCTTTGGTTCTAGCAGAGATGGACGGTCGGGTGCGGCAAAAAGCTGTCAATTCAGATGTTGTCAAGAGATACTACATTTGAACGATGATACTTTTCCCTTTATTTCCTTGTAATTGCACTTTGTTTGTAATCATTATCGCATTATGTTTTGAAACATTCCCCTTGTACCTGAACTACGTTCGACCTAAATTCTCAAGAATGAGATACGTAGGTGGCCTATGTTGGCATCGGTCGTTTCCTTATCAAAATTTTCTATTTTGTCAATTCTCAAGAAGGAACTACGTTTGACCTGCTTCTTGCCTCAACGGGATATGTAGGCGTCACAATGGTTCGGTCATATTCCCAATAAGATTTCCATTCTTCTTCATAAGGGAAACTGGGACAGAATTTTGAAAGGATCCTAAAAATTCTACAAGAAGATTTATTTCCTACAAACAAGGGTCAAATATAATATCGAAATGTGCAATTGGGACATAATTTAGAGAAAATCTCAAAAATTTACAAGACATCATGACTTCCGTGATCACCATCAGATTCGTTTATGAAGCATATAACTGGGATAGAATTTTTTAGAAGGACCTCAAAAATTCCATCAAGGATACTCAGACCTTCAAAGTCAACTTCAAGTGCCTCAACGTTACATATTCTTAAGGAGTTCTAAAGTTGCCAGCAAGTTACCTCTCATGTCAAAAATCAGAGACAAGGATGTTTTGTTCATGTCGTGCATGTCGTGATAGTTAATTGGCAGAAAACTATTCAAACTATTTTTCAAAAAAAAAATCCATACCTAGCAAATGTTTTAATTTAAATATGATCTCGTCTTTTGTCTACGACGATTCGTAGGATCAACCAAAATTCCGAAGATAACGAGACAAGGAGCAAGGCGACTTGAAGATATCAACACAGATCAGTGTTCCAAAACTAACATTTTCTTTTGGATGCAGGGTATAACAATATCATCAAATATGCCATATTTATCAATCAACTAATTCAGGAGAACATATCAACAAATATCTGATAGTGGGTGTAACCTCTCTTCTTGACCAAAGAGGTATTTGACAACAATATTTTATAGTCAGATCAAAGAATAGTATCTACTGCTCAAGGTTGCCAGATACCGATAAAAATGATGTTATGACCAAAAGTACCTATCATCATATCAAATATTGATGAATGACGACATCATATTCAAATTTGCCAAGAGGGCCATTGCATATCAAACTGCCGAGAGGGCCATCATATTCGAACTGCCGAAAGGGCCATCATATTCAAACTGCCAAGAGGGCCATTCATATTCAAATTGCCAAGAGGGCCATCATATTCAAACCGCCAAAAGGGTCATTCATATTCAAACTGCCGAGAGGGCCATTCATATTTAAATTGCCAAAAGGGTCATTGCATATCAAACTACCAAGAGGGTCATTCATATTTAAACTGTCGAGAGGGCCATTCATAATCAAATCGCCGAGAGGGCCATCATATTCAAACCGCCAAAAGGGTCATTCATATTCAAACTGTTGAGAGGGCCATTCAAATTTAAATTGCCAAAAGGGTCATTGCTTATCAAAATGCCAAGAGGGGAATTTATATTCAAAATCGCCTAGAGAGTCATTTCATATTCATTCACCGAGAGGGCCATCATATTCAAACCGCCAAAAGGGTCATTCATATTCAAATTGCCAAGAGGGCCATTGCATATTCAAATGCTGAGAGGGCCATTGCATCTTCAAACTCTGAAAGGACCATTGCATCTTCAAACGCCAAGAAGGCCATCATCTTCAAACACCGAGAGGGCCATTGCATCTTTAAACACCGAGAGGGCCATCATTTTCAAACGCCGAGAGGGCCATTACATATTCAAACTACCAAGAGGGTCATCATATTCAAACTGCCAAGTGGGCCATTGAATATTTAAACGCCGAGAGGTCCATCATCTTCAAACCACCGAGAGGGCCATTGCATATTCAAACCGCCAAGAAGGCCATCATATTCAAACCACCAAGATAGCCATCATATTCAAACTGCCAAGAGGGCCATCATATTCAAACTGCCGAGAGGGCCATCATACTCAAACTATCAAGAGAACCATCAACATATTACATTAGTCTATTTTACTACTTCGATATTAAAAGAAAAGTACAGTGAAGAATCATGTCGCAAATATGAGATACAAGCTTTATTTGTTTTACGTCAAACTGAAAGAAGTTGACATCAAATATTCAAGGAGAACAATCAAGTGCCAATATGTTTTTGTCGAGAGCATCCGAGAGGATGCATACTCAAATCAAACCACAGGTGCGGATGACACCAAAAAAAATGCAGCACAACGTGGAACTTTTTCTTAGCAGCGAATTGGGACACAGCTCGAAGAGGAATATCAAACTCTTAGGACGCAAGTTGAGAAGTTACTTCCACCACAATCGAACCACACCCTTATCAAAAGGCATGTGGGTTTTTCTTTGAGTTTATTTGTTTCAGTTTCGCATTCGGAATAACTTCGACTCTTACCGGAGGTGACTTTCCATTCTGAGTGACAATGCACCAGGAGATTTGAAAATTATGTACGTGTAACTTCTTACTATGGGTGTGAAGTATGCCACATTCATGGATGAGAGGTTGCAAGCCAATTTTTCATACTCGACTTACTTGTCACTCTTCCAGAACCGAAGGTTACCTAACATAATAGATTTCCTTTTCAACCGATCGAGTCGAACTACAAATAGCCTGATTCCTTAAGGTATGTAGACGAGCTCAATGTTGAAAACTCGATTGTATTCCGACATTCTTTCTTAAATCTTATTCCCGAGTAATCCGATCTCTTCATAATTCACTATCGAGATAGCTTTTAGACCCTTCAATAATCATGCATCAAATCAAGCAAGTCGAACTACAAGTGGTCTGAATTCTCATATAGCCTGAGATATGTAGGAAACCTGATACCGAGGTTCGGCCATAATTACTAAAGTCCGTACCAAAACCCCTTTCCTAAAGATGAAGATATGGTCGGTCAAAATTGGATTCGTCAATTTCATTTGCCTCGAATTTCTATCATCAATCCAAGTCAAACGAGGGACAGCTGTTGACACCCAATTTTGGCCCTCCAATATATAAATTAATCATCGAGCTTTTTCAACTTTCAAACGATTTAAAAATAATCAGTTTTATAAAATTTCAAAAAAATAAAATAAAAAATATATAATATAGTTCGCAAGTTACTCTTAGATAGTTTGTCATTTTTTATAATTTTTAAATAATATATATGTTTTAAATAATTATTTATATAATTAGTATATTTTATGAATATTCAAAAATCGTCTCAAAAAGATTTTAGTTACTTAAATATTTGGTTAATTAGTTTAGTTAATCAACAATTTATAATTTTGAATAAATTATTTTATAATTAAGTTGATTATTTTATTTCGTTAAGATTAAGAGGCCCATTAGTTAATTTCTATAAAATGGCCTTATTTAGCTTTTGGCCAAATTCACCAATTAATTTCAATTCGGCTAAGTTTTTAACTTCAATTGGTCATCACTGTAATTCTTTGTAATCGCAATTGTAGCCATTTCCTCACTTTGTTTTTAACCCACCAGGAGAAACCATTTTTGGGCCCTATTTGCAAATTCCAAGCGGCTCACCAAATGAACCAACAACAATTCCTCAATTCCAATTCTTTTCCATTCCCAGACCCAATTTTCCTCTATTCCCAGCCCAACCCATCAGCAAACACACAACAACAATAACAACAACAGTACACCAATACGTACAAAAACATTCCCAGTCCATCAAACAGCATACTTGACCCTTGCTACTCTTCATCTTCGTGAGGAAACCCAGTAGCAAAACGCCCGACCCCACCCTGTTCTTCCTCTTCCAGACGCAACCCAAAAAATCATAGCAAATCCAAAAATCTCGTCCAACTACCCTGCAAATCCATAACCCTAGCAACCTAATCGATCAAGTTGTTGTTCCCTTTCACCCATTGTCAGATATCTTCAAATCTCTTTCACTGTTCCCCTTGGAAACGAAGAAAGAAATTCAATTCTAAGTTTCGAGAAATTCGAAGAAAGAAATTTGAGCGATAGACATTTCACACTTGAGAATTTCATATCTAGCTTTCTAATTCTAAGTTCTAAGAAGTTCGATGCTCGGAGTTTCTTAGCGTGGTGTTCGTATATAGATTTCCTAGTATAAGAGTCGTTGTTCTCAGCTTGTTTTTCCTAGTCTCGCTTCCCCCGAAAAGGTAATCTATTTCCCTTTATCAAGTTTCTTCCTCTCGTATTTTTATCTTTTGAAGTTTTCAATTTTAATTATGTCGGCTGCTTTTCTAACTTTGATATGTCATTTACTTATTCATTTCTGAAATGGTGTACTAGTTTTCTGTTAAGTATTAACAAAACAAATTAGATTTTATTCAACCAGTATGCTTGGTTAGTTGTTTAATGGATTGTAAGCATCCAGTGTGTGTTCAAGTTCAAGGGATAAAATTTTGGCTTTGGCTTGGACCATTTTTAGCATATGTTATTTGCCTAATCTATGTCGTCCATATAGTTCATCTTTACTGCTTCTCTGTTTGTCAAAAATGATTCGGAAGTTTTGTAGTGAATTTGATTTGCTATGTTTCTTGTTCACTGCTTGGTGTTGTTAATCTCTAATAAAGAGAGTAACCTTGATTTACCAATATACGTAATATGTATGGTACATTTTCTTCTTAGCAAAATGTGTTCAGTTCTAATTTTTTCAGTTTAATTAAATCGGTATGGCTTTATAACTTTTCTACTCTTTTAGCGCATGTCAAAACTATCGTGGGTTCATTTCGTGGTATTTTCCTTGCATGTGCTTAATCTTTATGTGTTTAGAAGTATTATACTTGAATGAGGTTGTCTTTATTTGCCATGATAGGAAGATCTAGTGTTTGGCCATGCCATTTTCATTTTTACTCAAATGTCGCCTCGCTTCGGATTTGATTTTGCTTAAAATGTTCTAATATCTCATCATGATCTCGCTGTCCCGATACATATCCTTAGGAATACTTAGCGTAGTAATTTTCTCTCTTTTCATGTATGTATATCCCCATTTAAGTCTCTTATATCTTAGTTGGCTAGAGTTTTTTCCTTAGGATGATTAAACTTGAATCTTTGCTGTTAATTTCATCACGGTTCGATTGTCATGTTTGGTGGCTTCTATTTCCAAATAAACAAAATTAGCTTACCCCGTATCTTCTATTTATGATACCTCTGCGATAGGTGGCTTTATTTATTGGTAGATGCATAGTTGATTGTTCGTTAGCATGCTCCCTCTCTCTTTATACATAATTATGTTAATTACTAACTATTTGTTTACCATATTGTGAGCTGCTTTTATTACATCCATTTTCACTCGCTTATAAACTTTTCTTGTATGTGTATACATATGCCTTGAAATTTCCTTATGCGTAGATTGTGATAGTCTAATGTTAATTACATTACCTCCTATCATGCTTTGATTTCCTTCATGCACTGTTAAGTCATAGATGAAGAGTAAGTGTTTTTTTTTTCTCTGATGCAGTAGTATTCATTTGTCTTATGGTAGCTTTGGTTGCATTTTGGTTTTTTTTAAGTGCTTGAGTTGCTCTTTATTTCAATTGAAGTATGCTTCATTTGCTTATTCGTCTCACATACTAATTTTGTTCTCTCTTTTGTTTCTTGTATGCACCCCCTTTCGAGTCCATGGTGGACTTATCTACCTTGCATTTTCGAGTTGAGCCATAAAGACTCGATCTTTACTTTCTCTATTCTTGAGTCAGCCCCCTATGTATTTGGAAGCCGTTACAGATCCCGGAGGCTCAACAAACTGCTGAAATTTAGTTCATAAATGTCTAAAAGCCCAAGAAATGGGATGTATAACATGTTGTACACAACATGTCATACATTGATATGCAGGTCGAGGTGCTGAAATATAGATTCAAACTGCAGATATACAGGTCGAAGATGAAAAATACAAGTGTCGGGAGTTAAAAATGGAGTTATATACACTGATATATGGACAGTATACGGTCTGTATACAAAAATAAAAAATGGGCCCAAAAGCCCCAAGAAAATTCAGGCAGCGAAGATGGGCCAAAGCCCATCTGATTTTAGGGCAGCCTTTATAATAGTTTAGGATAGGAAAATGGGGCCAAAGCCCAAGATTAGAAAGGCCCAAATCTTCCTCCCTCACTCTTTCTATTTGAATTAATTAATTTGTCTTACTCTTACTTGCTTATTTACTAATTAATTTTAAGGTTAGCTTAATTCAATTCCCCAAAAAATGAACTATATTCTTTATGTTAGTACATTTTAATATAACTCATTTTTTATCAACTCTCATACTTTTATTTAACATCTTTAGTCCAAACTTATTTTTTTTTAAATTAATTAAAAATAATTTCATGCTTAAATTAACTAATTTAGTTCAAATTGTTATTTTATTAAATGATTCAAAAAATTAAAAAAAATATTCTAATTAATCTAGTTTTGTTAAAGTTCCAATCACTTGTAATTAGATTCAAATGTTTAAATTAAAGTCTCCTTTTTGAAGAAAAAAAATTGCTCTTTGTTTTACTATTTTTCAAGTCAATCGAATGCTATAAATTATTATATTTTTATGTTAAATTATTTTCCTAAGAAATAGTCAAAATTAACCAAGTCGTAGGATAACCGCATGTTACGGGACGCTTCAAATGCCTCATAAACCTTCTTGAATCGTAAATAAGAACTTCTTACCCATTTTCACTAAATTTATTAAGACTTCATCTGTTAGAGTCTTTTTAAATTAAGTTTTTTTAATTTCTTTAAAAAAATTAAGTGGCGACTCTTTTCTAAGTATTTTTCTCAAATTGTTTAATACTTAGAATATTTCAAAAAAAAAAGTGATTTTTCTAAAGATAATAAAATTACGGCATAACAATCCCCTTATGATGTGGTCCTAAATGGCTTCGCCAAGACCGTTACCTTAGTCATGCCTAATATTCCCTTAGAATTGTGGTGGGGTTCTAGTAGCCACACACTGACTGGATTATCTTTTATGTTCAGGCTCGAAAATTAGTATGCAGTAGATGCTTAGCCTATTTGGCTTATGTTCGTAATGTTAGTAGGGAAGGCCATATAGTAGATTATGTTCCTATTGTGCATGAGTTCGCAGATATATTTCCTAGCGACCTACAAAACTTCCTTTTGAGTGTGATATTGAATTCGTTATTGATCTGGAGCCGAATACTCATCTTATTTCTTTTCCACCCTACCTTATGGCACTTATTGTTCTTAAAGATCTCAATATTCAGCTCTAGGATCTATTGGGTAAGGGTTTCATCAGTCCAAGTGTCTCAACATGGGGTGCTCCCATTCTGTTTACAAAGAAAAAGGATGGCTCTATGGGTATCGATTACAGGCAGTTAAACACGGTGATATTCCAGAATAAGTAATGTATGCCTCGTATTGATGATTTATTTTCCATATTCAGGGTGTCACGTTCTTTTCAAAGATTTACTTGATGTCTGGTTACCATCAAATGTGTATTAGGGATAAGGACATATTAAGACAACTTTCAAGAGTCGTTATGGCTAATATGACTTCCTAAAGATGTTTTTTGGGTTGACCAATGCCCAGTGACGTTCATCGACTTGATGATGCATGTTTACAAGCTTTATATAGACTCATTCATCATTGTGTTTACTCGAGAAGTAGGGAGGAGCACAAGCAACATTTGATGATTATGCTTAAAACTTTGACAAATCAGCGGCTTTATGTTAAGTTCTCAAAGTGCGAGTTCCAGAAAGATTTTGTAGCATTATTGGGGAACGTGGTGTCCAAGGATGGGATTATGGTAGACCTAGAGAATATTGAGGCAATTCGTGATTAGGCTAGGCCCACGTCACTGTTAGATATTCAGAGTTTTGTGGGGTTAGCAGGCTACTATAGACAGTTTGTCGAGGGATTCTCTTATATAGAAGCACTATTGACTAAGCTGACTAGATTAGATGTTCCTTTTGAGTGGTTATACAAGTGCGACGTAAGTTTTTTGAAGCTCAAAGAGTTTGTTACAACAACTCATATTTTCACTCTTTAGTTTAGGGCGAAGAGTTTAAGATGTATTGTAATGCATCCGATGTTGGTTTGGGTTCTGTTTTGATATAGTGGGGTCATGTTATAGCATATGTGTCAAAGAAACTTAAGGTGCACGAGGAGAAACTATCCCATTCATGATTTGGAGTTGGCGGCGGGACTTTTGGTGCGTAAGATTTTGAAGCACTCTTTGTATAGAGTTCATTGTGAGATCTCCACATACCACTAGAGTCTTCAGCATATTTTGAGTCAAAAGGACCTTAATTTGAGGCATCGTAAGTGGATTAAGCTTCTGAAAGACTATGACCTCTCTATTTTGTACCATCTAGGCAAGGCAAATATGGTGGAGGATATTTTGAGCCAGAAGGCGGTGAGTATGGGGCTCTAGCATTCCTTTCATTTTCGGAGAGACCTTTGGCATTGGAAATCCAGTTTTGGCCAATAGGTTGGTTCGACTTCATATCTATGATCCCATTCGAATAATAGCGTGTGTTAAGGCT